>CM053976.1:23045307-23346416 GCA_028641955.1 Protonibea diacanthus | reverse complement strand
ACACACACACACACACACACACACACACACACACACACACACACACACACACACACACACACACACACACACACACACACACACTTGACCTAGTTTGTTTGAAGCACACTTGACCAAACACATGTAGTAAAAAAACAAACATACACTGTCACCTGCAGCTCAACAAACGGCTCAAGGCCGAGAGTAAACCAACGCGGCTAAGAAATGTGGCACATCCACTTTTAATAATAGTAAAAGTAATAATAGTTTTGGGCTTGAAGGAAAGCTAAATGTGCGCACGTCACCTGGAGCTGGATAAAAATAGTGATTTAATTTATTCTATTGACAGTTTTTTACTTTAAACTCTCCCTTTCACTGTAAACATCCAAAAAGTGACAGAAAAACAATACTGTGTCTTCTGTTAATTTACTAAGTCACATGCATTCATTCTGTGCTAACCAGCAGCTCATGTGTACAGGCCACATGGCTGTACATACGCACACTGGATTAAGTGTTTGCAGTTTAGAACTCACTCCTGAGATAACCCTGAGGCTTAGTGGCCCATTTCACTTTTCCCACAGTAAGCCTTTTGTTTCCATTGTAGGGGGAGGGGAGGGAAGGGGCTCAGACTGGCTGCTGAAATTATGTTTGTTGTCAGAAGTGGAGAAAAACTTCTTGCTTTCTCCTACCTGCTCAGTCAGCTTCCACTTTTGCTCCAGGGCATCGAACATGACTCTACACAGCTCTTGGACGTCATGCTGCTGCCAAGCTAAAAACAAACACACAAAAAGTGTAATTGAGTGCACAGACGCAGAGGCACATGGCGTCTACTAAAACACGCAGACAAGCCATGTGAGTGTAGTCACAGGAGAGCAAACAAATGCTCACCCTCGCTGCTGTCCCAGCCAAAGCTCCGCGTCACATCAGTGGTCTCGATCGCCCGTTTCTTACTAGTCTGCAGCAGAACAAACAGTCTCTGCAGCTGGTAGGGGATGCTGGTGACTGGATCCTCCTCGGACTCCTCAAACTCCCAGCTGAAGTTATAAAATCATAAAATCATTTAGAAAGTTGTACTTCACTTCATAACAACCAAACATCTTCAATAAGAGTACTTCCTTACTTGTACAGCGCATTTCTGAACTCTGGGGTCATGAACAGTGTTTGTAGGAGACTGTTCAAATAGCAGGTCATAGCTTGGTTGACCAAGCCTACATAACCTACAGCGGGTGCAAGAGACAGGAAGTAAGAGGTTAGTCATGGTTGCATAAAAGGAATTACGTCAAGTATTTACCTGTAGACAAAACCTCACCTGTCTCAGATTTGTTGAGGATGGATGAGTAGGAGTAAGATGGACTGCCGTAGTCACCACTGCAGCCTGGGGTGCCGTCCCTCGGCAGGGGTCCAATAAAGCGCTCCTGGGAACTTTCATCCAGTCCACTGCTTTCTGCTGTTCCTGACTCATCCTGCACACATAAATACACACACAGGGGAAGATTTTCATAAACCAAAAACCAATCTCACTGTACTGACAACACATATTTTTATACTACTAAATCTTGTATCACTCACCGATACAACCTGGGGCTGCTGTCCATCTTTGTCCGTAAGCTGGAGGAAATTCCTCTTACCAGGCTCAAATCCAGAATCTGAGAGGGACATATGACTGCTGTGGTCCAGCGGTGCCTGCAGTGATGCACAGTGACAACAAAAAAAAACAAACAAACACATGAACAAATACAACACACCCTGTGAGAGGCAGAAAAACAACAGCTTCCAGCAGAAGTAGTTTCCTACAGGTTGAAAACTGGAAGAACTCACGAGAAGACTTAGATTCCCACTGAACTCATTTTCAGCAAATTCTCTGTAGTGACGCATACGAGGAAAGTAGCTGGAAGCCAACATGTGAACAACGCCACGCAGCCGAAGACTTTCTGCGTTTCTACTGGACAAGCTGAGGGCAGGCAAGCAAAGTGCTGCAGTGGAAACATACAGTAGCTTAATCCACTGACCTACTCAGTGAGATAACAACAGATGCAGCACCTGGGCTTTGGCCTGGGTCAGCAACAGGATTAGCCAGTGCTTCTTTAAGAAAAGGGAGTTGTATGTACACAAAGACAGAGAACCGAACAAACTTATAAGTGAGCAGGCTAAGAGTGCATTCGTTCTACAGTTGCTCTCTCTGAGCAGCACTGTTCTTACACACTTTGTTTCCTTTGTGGCTGAGAACAATGAGTATACAAAATCCCTCTCTGAGCACTGATAGCATGAAAAAATAAAAAAAGCCCAACATTCAAAGATATCTCTCGGCCACTATCAGCTTCACTGAGGTCACGATATGGTGACGCTGTCATTCCACTGTAGACGTGGTAGGAGTGTGTCCTCATACACTTCTTGTAAGCAGAGGATAAGTGAGCAGGAAGCACTGGCCTGGACCAAACTACACAAACTGTACCCATAACTCAACGCTGCACCATTTCATTTATTCATTCAGCCAACTGGGGCGGCCAAGAAATGTATGAACACAGCGCTGACATACTCTCACCTTCTAAAATTGTTTTTGGACACATGAGCAAACACTTGCCTATTCATATACCCGTATCCATTTGCTTAGAGTTGTATTTCTGGCCACCTGGCAAATCGCTAACTTCGCCCCTCTGCTGTTTGGTGCCTGGTGGGTGGCGTACGGTGTGTTTATTAGGATGAAACTCTAAATGAACTGTGATAGAAACAGAACGGTTTTCGAAATAGGGCAGGGCAACACAGATCTCTCGCTCTGGTGCTGAATGTGGTGAAGCTGGCTTGGCTACTTTTGAACCAGACAATGATATAATCTCCTCTGTGTTTTTTGTGTTTTGAGTCCAGTAGGATAAGAAAGACTCACAATACACAATCACGCCAAAAACATTCCTTTTTTACGCCATGCTGCCTTAGCATGTCGAATACCTGAAATGCAGCCTTTACTTGGACTTAACCTTTTGATTTGATGTAGGAATTACAAAACTTCAGTCTCTAACTCAGTTGAGATCCAGAATTTCAGTGATACATGTTGGAAGAAACAATAGTGACTGTCTGGATGAATGAATCTTCTAACCATTTCCGGCGTGTTTCCCCAGGCGAGGTCAAACGTGCTGTTTGCATATCCTGCTTTGTGGGCGACATCTTCGTAGAGTTTGGAGAGGGTGGTGGAGACAGGCAGATTGAGGGTGAGCCGCTCATTGACCGTCTTTGCACTGGTGGTGTCCTGAATTATACACAGCACCCTCGGCTCCTCAGCTGCATTTTGGATCTGCGAATCAAGAACAAAAAAAACAAAAAAAAACATTAAGATTAAAGCCACAAGAATTAGTCAACTAATCAATTAGTTGTCAAGTGTTGCATTAATCGGCAACCAGTTTGACCATTTTCCCTGATATTCATGTACCAAACAACTAATCGACTAGTTGGAAAAAAAATGAGTGAATGAACAGATCACACAATAATGAAAATAAGCGTTAGTTTCTGCTCTAAACAGCAAGTTGCTACATTATCATTCATGTATTTTGTGTTATAAGCGCCACGTACTGGTGAAAAGCTAGTTGTGAGGCTGTGTAAAACAAATGATCAGAGACATGCCAGTACACAAAATATAAAAAGCACTTCATATCAAGCTTCAAAACGATACAATCTTCATGTTACATTTCTGAAAAAGATACAGCCAGATGTCGTGAGGTAATATGTTTCTAGTACACAATGGAATGTGGCCCATTATTAAAAAAGAAAAAAACTGGAATATTAGATTTATAATCTTGTTTACTTATTCTTTGATCAGTTCCTGAATTTAATTAAGATTTTAGACTTGTTTATTCAGCCAATGGCTCTGTATGGTTAGAGCTAATGGTACAGCTTTGTTATCTGATGTTTATATGTTATCATTTAAAAAAAAATAACAAATGGATGTTTTTTTTTTTTTTTGTATTTTTATGCCAATCACAGAAACAAATGATACTCTTAAAAATAGGACATAAAGTGGTGTATTGGTGACATAGAGGCACTTACAAGCCTTACGTAAGCAGCTCCCATTTTCTGTCCCGTCGCTGCGATTTGTCAATGATAAATAGGCATTTGTTTGAGACCTGCTGTACAAAACATGACTGACAGTTCACTGACAAACCTTCCAACACGACTAGGCAAACTCTCTTAATGGCCAGTCACAGATCTTTGGTTACAATTTAGTAATCTGTCAAACAGTCTCAAATATGTTGCAAAAAACCAGGCCATGCAACTGCTGACACATGCTAGATTTGACTGTAAAACACACAGCGTAAATTGTTTTTCAAGAAGTGCGAGCGTTTCAAGATGCTTCAAGTCACTTCCTCATCTGAACACTCCCCATAGTTTCTTTTTCTGACGGCTCTGGTATGTACCGTACCTGTTCACGCTCGAATGATTTCAATGCTTCTGGTTGAGGAGTAGTCAGAAGTTAGACACATAAGTGCGCAACATATTGTATTGGTGTGTCGATGTGTATCCAAGTTTCAAATTTTTCATGAATTAGCCTACAACATTACTTCCAGTACGTCATTAAGGTGGTCATCATCATCATTATTATTATTATTATTATTATTATTATTATTTAGTTACATGTCTCTTGTGTTTGGCAAAGCTGAGCCTTAATGAAGAATAACTGTGTGTGCAATGAGACAGCTCTCACAGCGCTGCTTCATGCATCTATTTAACACCATGCTAACACCAAGCACTCTCTCCCACACACACACAGGGCATGGCTACCTGAGAAATCCTCTTCATCTCATCAAAAATATTCTGTCTGCAACTCCAAAACACACCCTAATGATACATGGAGATAGTTAGAGTGAAGAACAGCTTAAAACACAACAAGGACAATAAGTTGTAAAACATATTTGTGTGTTCACCCTACACGAAAACAGCTTCAGGTTAAATGCAGCTGACTTGCAGGCCTACGTCTACCCTGGCTGACAGATCGACCTCTTGCGTGGTGAAAGGGTGATGATAACAGGGATCTGTTCAAGTCATTCCTGTTTTTGCGAATCTCTTTGTGAGGTTTGTGATCTTGGCAAAATGTGACTGGCAGGTCCTATAAAGAAGCCGCAGCTGACAACACACAAGTGTATTATGAGATTAAAGGTTATTTTTACCGTGGATATAATCACAAGGTGTTGACATGAAGCCACAGGTACTGCAAAGCACAGGCTGTGTTACTTTACAGCTGCAACAGATTCAAAAATAATGATAGACTATAATGTCAGTATCCATGAACACATATTAAGGCAATGTAATGCAATTATAACCACATGAGATACAAAGAAAAACTGTAAAGTAAGAATAAATATGTGTTCTGAGTTTGTCAGACCAAAGAAAAAAGTGTTATTAACCACGCAGCCAAGTTTGAATGATTCAAAATATCAAGAGGTTTATGAAATTAGGTGTCAAAATCAGGTAAAAATGAGCAGTACTCTCAGAACGCCCACTCATGGGAGAAGACAAGAAGCAAATTTGAAGCGACTGAAACGTGTCAGATGAGTTCAGAAAATGAAATGACTAACTTTGAAACACTCTGAGCGAGATGAATTAATCTCCATCTCTCTGCTAGGGGTGCAGTGGTATGCTCAGGGTGGCCTCAGCGTGTCATCAAGCCACCCTTTATACACCTCCCACAACATCCTGGACTGAAAACTGGCAAAAAAAACATTTTAATCTCTAACTCCACATTTTAGCCATATATTGTTTAAAGTCTTTTCACATGGTTCCAGCAACTATTTTCCAACATATTACAATTTTGAAAAAAATCTCAGAATTGCCTTTAAACAGACATTAAACACAAAGCACAACTAAACAAGCAAACAACCACAAATCTGGATAAACTACCACAAAATGATTTTTGGGACAATAGCTGGTAAATTTAAAGAGACACTAGGCGTTAATAACAATAACAGCTGTGGAAAAGGGATGAAATCGTTTTAACAAGAAAAATATGTACTAAAGCTTTTTATTTTTTTAATCTAACCAAAGCAAAATAAATAATGTCAAATTACTGACTTGTTCTGACACAACTTGGCAGCAAGTGTCAAACAAAGCAGAAACAAGCGGCCTTAAAAGTAAAGATTAAAAAAGGGAAACACTGAGGAGCTCCGGTGGAGGCTGCACAATCCATTTTAATGGTGCGTTCACTATCTGTCTGTGCTTGACTTGTTGTGACTTGTATGAACTGAATGCTACACTCATGGCAACATGTAATGCTCCAAAGACAGAACAGCAGAGGGAAGTGAATTTCCTCGTTGAAGAGACTGACAGGAAAAAAATGAATAATTAACCATGACTGCCTTTCACCCATAAGAAAAGGCCATTTGGAAAGTCATGATGCAGCTTAAATAATCCAACATAACGGATTGTTGTTGATGACAAAGCATGAGAATATGTCAGTGTCACTTCTACTTTTCAAACGCTGGACACTGTGGATCACTGTTAACATGTCATAATTAAACAAACAGTTACCTCAACAGAATCTTATCTATTAATTATAATTCATTAAGTGCATCTCTGGAGAGCTTTGAGTCATTCCTGGTAACATTGTGCCACAGCTGCCATCCTCACCAACACCAAACAGCAGCTTAAGTTACCAGCACTACCCTGCACATCACTTGTGCTCGTGCACGTCTTGTTCCACAACTTCAGTCAATCATTTGTAACGTCGCAGTTGATTTCAGAAACGGAATGTGTGCTGGAAGTGATATCTGACTTTGTTTTATGTTCCTGTACTACCAGCATCACGTCGACAGGTCCGAAAGACATGAGTTAACCACAGCTGCAACGACAGGCTTTCACATGCATTTCAAAACGGGAGTTTTGTAACTTGTCATTGTTTTGGTCGGCGTGTGTGTGTGTGTGAGACAGTCAGGTGTACGCAAAGACGCAAAATGATTGTTTCAAGTATTTATACTTGATTAAGAAACTGTACATGTTTGTATACCACACTATTAAATATATTAAATGATCTAATGCAGAGCAGGTTACTATATTATGTCATCTCAAGTTTCAGGTTTATTTTTTCATGTACAGGTTAACACAAGACAAGAGGAACCGCGGTCAGCTCAGCATTGAGAGCCAGATAATTGTGTAACAAGAATAAAAATAAGCTAAAAAAGTTTCCGGTGTGGTTTAATGGAACTGATAGAGAAGATGTTTGGCTGGAGGCCACACCATAACAATAAAACATATTGATAATGTGTGCAAAGCTGCATCATCAAATCCAATTTTCCCACCAGCCCTAATATCAACCAGTGACGTCCTGTGTTTGATGTATGACTGCTACTGACGTCAATGCAGCCAGTGTGTCATGAAAAGAACAACAAGGTTATAAAATGTGACTCTAAATGACCCCATAGATGTAAATAAGTATAAAACAACACATTAACATGACAACCAAAAACAGATCTAGGACGTTTATGCTAAAATCACACTGTTAGACTGAGTCAACATGTCAGTGAACGCATTATCATTTGGTAACCATCGCGGGTGTTTACAGGACAGGATTCATTTTCTTAATCGTGTGGACAACGTGACAACCACCGCACACTGATACATTTGTTGTTTAAAGCAGGATATTGCACGTCAGCTGCAGCTAACCACCAAGCCACCGCACAGGATAAAAGAGCACAGGCTAAATAACTTATGACAAATGAGTAAATACAAAGGGTGAACGTTTTAATCTCACCGCACACAAATAACTAACACTGACACCGCGATACATACATCTGCACCTTCGTTAGCCAGTCAAATCCGCTAACATTAGCATTAGCTGTCGAATTTGACTAGCTAACGTTTACAGTAAAGCTACAAGTATCATTCAAAACAAGCTGCACACGGAGGGAATAAAAGTGTGCCTATTTATCTACAGAATTATAATACAGATTACCATCAGGTGCATTGGTATAGTATAGCTATTGACATTTGGCGTAACAACTTTAAAAACATCCAGATGAACTGGAGTTGTTGTCATTAACCACCTTACAAAGCTAACGACGTTAGCTGGCTAGCCAAATTCTACTAGCTACGTTAGCTAACTAATGTTGACAAACGCCGTGTTCGTTTGTCGACCAAACCATTTGTGGAGTTTTTGATGATCAGAAAGTCCCATTCCAAGTCTAGATAAGTTTATTTCTAACTGTGCTACAGCTGAGCCGACTTTGTCTGAGATGCAGCGAAACTAGCCGCTAACTGGCGTTAGCTAAAACGTTAGTTGGCTAGCCATGTCACGATAGGCCGTCCAAGTCATGTTTAGCTAACTGTTAGCATCTAAATTATAAACCAAGAACTCCCAAAGTGGTGCAAAAGTTTTGTCGTTATTAATGAGTATGGTCTGTAAGGGTGACAGCTAACCGCCCAGGGGTTGATTCTCCAAACCTGGGCTGGGTCCGTGATAACCTCACCTCTTTGGGTACGAACTGGTTCTCCTCGCTAGGCACCATTTCCATTTGTGCGACAGTTTAAACAAGCATCTATCCGGACAAGGATGTCAGCGAAAAAACTTTGCAGCGGTAAACACAAACATGGTTTGTGTCCTGTTTGTTGTAACTTTGGATGCTTGGTTAACTAAACTAAACTTGCCAAAACTTGTAGGCTTATCAAAGTGATCGCAACACTTTCGGTTACACTACCCAAGCACAAAGTGTCCTGCTGCTATAAATGGAGAAAAATGGCCGGTGTTTTACTCCGCGAGACTTCACTCAGGGAGCTTTGGCGTCACATTCCATCCAGACAAGCGTGCGTGATGTGTGCGGAGAGGATGACGTCGGCGCGTGTCTGCGTTTTTAAAAGGACAGCGGTGACAAGAACACACAAACAGATACACACACATGCAAAAATACGACATTAATGGTGGAGGTGGTGTGTGTGACTGATGCAGGTCAGCAGTGGGTCATGTTTTCAATCAGATCACAGTGAGTGAGTGTACAATAATGAATATTAACCTCACCTAGATGACCACATGTTCTGATTTAAAGGTCCAGTGTGTAAGATAGAAATGGCAGGAACGGAACATAATAGTCATAACTATGTTTTCATCAGTGTATAATCAGCTGAACATAAGAATTGTTGTGTTTTCATTGTCTTTAAAGGAGCTGTTTATGTCTACAATGAGAGCGGGTCCTCTTCCATGGAGTATAGCTTTTTTTTGCTTTTTATTTGAATTTCACAGTCAGAGTTCCTACAGGTTTAGAAGGAGAGGATGAGGCGTGGGTATTCATTCGGCTGCAATTTGCAACTTTACTGCCAGGTGCCACTAAATCCTACACACAGGACGTTTAAATGTTTAGAACTCTTCCGCAAACTTTAGTTGTAATTTTATTTAGATGTAAATGATGGACTACCCCTGAATGCACACAACCAATGCATAGAGTAAGACTGGATAAGCCAAGTGGACAATCAAGCCATAGACCCTCTGTTTTATTATTTATATGCCATTTTAAGGGAATGTATACAGAAGAAAGTAGTATTCTTTATTTATTATTAGACTGTTATTGTACAATAAATACCGTAATATTTAACGCCATATTTTACAGTCTTTTACTGTCATGGTTTAGCAGTGTTTCACGGTAAAATGAACTGTGAAATCAACAGTACTAATATCCTATTACCGTAATATTCGAAAAAGTTATACCATATTTATCTCAGTAAAATTCTAGATAACAGGAATTGGGGGGGGGGGGGCACTGAACAAAGGTCCCTAGCCACACTCAAACAGGAGGATGTTACAGTTCATGGTCACCATTTACCGACCTAATATTAACCCCTAAGCCAACTGATGTGTCGTTTCTGTTTCTGAATCAGTTCAATGGATTCACTGCTGAGAATGAAGAAGAAATACTTCATTAATGAACCTGTCACCAGGAGCGGCCGGTGACAATGAGTGGCTGTTCAGATTGTTAAATTTAGTGTACAGGGTAAGATGTGTGGTAATATATTTTGTATTGCTGAACATTTTTACACTTTATACTTCAGTGTAGCAGCATTGAATCAGAGCAAACAGTTTGAAATGCACTCTTTACATTGTCACCTCTCAGCACAAAGAGTCAAGTTTTGATATGAGTCCCTTTCTGCATGTTTGCATGTTCTTTAAATGTTTGTTCAAGGTTATTTTTGGTGATCCCAGTTTCCTCCCACATTCCAATGACCTGCCAGGTGGATGTAGTTTTCATTTAAGAGGTGTGTTTGGGAGTGTTAGCAGCAGCGTTACAGTTACATCTGGAGACACAGATGTGGTTTAGGGTGAGAGGGGGCTGCACTGCACCAAAATAAAATGATTTAAAAATGATCCAAGCCTCCAGAGAATAATAGAATAAGGAAACAATTGTAGGATTTCAATTGGATATCAATGTCAGCATGGGCTAGAGTTATTATGATTATTATTAGGATTAGGGGATATAGAGCTCATAAAACATACCACTATGTATATTTATCCTCCATGTTATCCACAGGAATACATGTGAGAAGGCTAAAATGGGAACAAGAACAGGCTTTATTACTTAAATGGGCACAACACACCAGCTTTAGTACCAAAGATATTAATCAATGTCCCTTAAGTTATTTTTTTTTATTGCATATAAAAATAATTAGAAATGATTTATATACATTTTTATCAAATACTGTAGTGTAATAGATAAATGGCTACACCTCAGGTTGTAGTTAAAGGTTTGAACATGGCTTACCTGTGCATGCTGGCTTTTAGTCCCCAAATCTGATAACAGAGTTGAACGTACAACAGGGGTCCCTCACAGGTGAGATTATATCTGTCTTCTCTAACTAATGAGGCTCCTGAGAATAACCAACAGGCGAGAGGATTAATCGCTGTGCTCAGACTGAGCTGTGTTCAGCGGTTGACTAGTAAACTGTGGTACTTATTGTGGTACTGGGGAGTTTCCAAAGGTGTATGTGCAAAATTAAATAAACAAACAAAAAAAAAGCAGTTTACATTTTTGTTTATTTCTGTGTAACTTCATCCAGAATGTTTTACTTCTTGTTTAGCCATTACCTGAGCCTGAAACACATCATGTCTGTGAGGGACCCATCATCTAATGATTACAGTTACCGCAACCTCATTAATAACCACAGAGACACATTTCGATATAATGAATGTTACAATACACAGCCAATAACGAGTCGTGTTTCCGTCATGAATTTTAATCTATGCTCCACACAAATGATCATCAAATTCACAATCACTGTGTCTCCTTTATGGAATGACATATTCACAGATGTACTTTTTGAGGCTGCGACACACCTCATCATACCACTTTCCTTGTGCAACCACTGAAAGAGCAACACAGCTCTCTCTCTTCGTTCCTGTGGGCTGATTCTGGGAGCGGTCCCAGTTGAAGTAGCTGACTTGCAGGCTGTTGACATCAACATACTGGCCTTCTTTCACTATGTCTGCCACACCGATCCAGAAGTCCCTGGATCCCGGAGCACTCCTCTTTGCATAGTCTCTCAGTTCATTGTTTTCCATCAGGTCCCGCGGCGTTGCAAGAGTTCCTCCTTGTGCAATACAGTCTTCATTTGCCTCATGGTAATGTTTGGGTTCCTCAATTGTGAGATAACACCTCCTGTGAGCTTTGATGCCCCGGAGACAGACTGAAAACACAAAGCACTTCATGAGTGAACTGTATTGCTGTATTTTAAGTTCAGAGTTCAGAATAATTGCAAGCAGTAATAGAAAATAATCATGATGAAGAGTGCCAAATTATCTTTTTAAATACTTTTATAAGGATGTTTTAGCAATTTATGCAGCCATACTTGTTAACTCATGGTATAGAGAGCCCACAGTCTGAATAGGGGCTAATAAATTAGTCAAAAAAGGAAAAGGGGGGCATAATAAATAAATTATCTTTTAGTATCTTTAACTGCTAAAAAAGAAAAACAGCAGACAAAAACACCCACTTATATATTCCCTAAAAAGTAATTGTACCTTGAATTGATGTGGGCTGAGTTTTAAAATAAAAAAGAGAGGAACAACAATAAAAAACATCAAATTATTGTGAACTTGTGTGTAATTTATATTCGTCTCCTTGTACAATTCAACCTTTTACTTTCCAATAGATGCTATGAGTGTTGCTGCCCTCTGTTGGTGACTCAGCACACTAAGAAGTACCAATTGAGTTGTCAAGTTGCAAACTATCTCTCAGCAGTGATGACACGCTGCATGGCAGCTCAATGGCCTCTCTTAACAAGAAACAGTGAGAGAAAGCACAATACCACATTTATGATATCACCTAAAATCACAATAGTATGCAGTGTTTTTTTTTAAACAAACACACTGAAGACTGCATGAATCTACTGTCATCTCATCCCTCTTTGACCTTCCTCTATCTAGTGAGGCCTGAGTGAGTACCTGTCTGCAACGCCTGCATCTCTTTCAGTGAATTCACCTCCTGCCACAACCTCTCCAGCTGAGACTTCACATTATCTTCCTCTGCAGCTGCATCTCAACAAAGAGGCAAGAAAAAAAAAAACAGGACAGATGATTTTTTTTTTTATTGCAAACACACTATTTATGATCTGTGTGTGATGTGCATAGTTACCTCCGGCCTGACGAGGTGAAACGGCATTCCTGGTGCGAGATGGACGGCTGGAGCTGAAGTGGAGCAAGGAGAAGCAAAGAACGAGGAAGACAGGGAGGGCCAGACGTGCCATGTCTGAGGCCAGTGGATCCTACGGGACAGGACACAGTGGCACACCTTGTAGTGCTGTGAAAGGAACCAAAACCACTGCAGGCAGCTCAATATATACTGGACCCACTGTATGCCTTTCTGCGTACTCTCCCTGCATTGGCTCCAACTCTATTTGTTTTTGTCCAAACATCAGGAGGAGGTGAGAGAGGTATAAGGGTGGAGTGGCAAATAATGATTTCCTTGTGTCTGGCTTTTGATAAATATTTACTCAGGACAAGGTGCGCTGGGCAGTATTCCCTTTAATTTCACAAACTGGAAATTCATTGATTGCTTCACTGTTACAAAGTGTTATTCATCCCATCCCATGTTCAATATCAGTCCTAGACAAGTGAAAAATAATGTTACACATTGGTGTCAGCTCAGAAACATGTTTGGAAGTGGTACCACCCAACATTAAAATATAGTATATACAGTATATATATATATATGTATAATCTTTAAAAATAAAGCTGATACACACCACAGGAAGTCCAGCCCCGAGCTCTGGTTATTTTTAGAGCGAGATGTTGTATAAAGGGGGGGGGGGGGGGGGGGGGGTGTTAAATAAGAAAACCATTGGGCTCAGTATAGCTATACAACTGTGAAAACAAGCTCAAGTTTCCATTTAACAGTCCTTAAATTATACATGTATAAGACTTTCATTTAAGGCTATACTTAATAATACATTTCCATCCTAAGTAAATTATTCTCTAGAATAATTTATTTTAACCAAACTCTGTGATTGACTGTGTGAAGTTATAGAAACTATCTAGATATAAAAAGGGAAGAAAATATTATTTCTATTTACTACCCACTCTAGGTGTAAATGGATGTGAAGGTACTGTACCATCTGTTTAGTTTAGACTCACTGCCCAGCATCGAGTCCAAGTTCTATGTTTAGTTATGCAACAAAACAAAAAAAGCTGCATTAGAAATGATTGTATGCTGTTCACATAGTCTCTGCTAACATTTTCTCTTACCATCTTACATAAAACTAAAACCGACCCTGAGTTGAGGATTAGGCAGACAGCTGTACTGACAGTCAGCAGTTCTTCCTTAATTAATAATTAATGATTAAGATGCCACATACGTTGATTTTGAGGTAAAGTTTGCAGTAGTTGTCCTGCTTTGTTGCCAAAGACAAAAACACTGAATACTTTGCAGGTAAATTTATTCAAGTAAACAGAGCGGTACTCAAAGGAAAGTACACAACAAAAAAAAGTGGCAAAATATACAACCACACGGAGACCATAGTTTATAAGGATTTTTGTGAACACTCTACAACACTTCTTAAGACATGTTTTTTTCTTTTTCTTTTCAAGGCAACATGTATACACACACTCAAAAACATGCTCGCTCTCTCTCTCTCACACACACACATACACACACACAGACCTGACATTAAAGGCATCAAAACTGAGACAAAGTGTCTACACAGCATTGTCCTCATTTCTGTGTCCAGAAATCAATTTCTAAATCTAATAACTGTCGCTGTCCATCATTCAACTTCAAAGCATGCAGCATTTACTCCAGTTAGTGTTGCTGTTACTAAGGTGATACATTTTTCATTTCGTAAAATGGCGTGATTATGAAAACACTGACTTGTTTAATTGTTTTAACAGTTGAGAAAATATTTCTTTAATGTATACTCAAATAAAGTAATAACTAATTCAAATGGCTGATTGATAAAAAAAAAAAAAAAACACTGAATAAGCATGGCTGAAGAAATAGTGAAAATGAGATACAGTGCAGTTTGTTTTTACTTTAATAGATAATAGGTGAGTGTGAGTGGCGAACATTTGCTCCCTGCCAGCTGTTCTCCTGCATTTCGCTACCAACTAACATGGAGTAAAGCAGACGGCATCATACAACGTAATACACAGTGTTGCTCAAAACCTAAATGCTTTTATACATGAAAATAATTTATGTTGGAGTCGTATGGCACTTTCGTTGTGAGGCACCAGCAAGTAAACAACTTTGATCAGATAAGCGAAGCAGAGACAAACCTTGAACTGCAGTCTGATCGACCACTCCATCATCCTCTGCCAAGGAAATCACTGATTTAGCTCATCTTCTTCTGTTTTTACGTGTAGTTTAGTGGGAAAATATATCAGAGCTCTGGTGGCAGCATAGATTCACCTTCTGACAAATTATATGATCAGGCAAGGAAGAATCTTTAAATGTATTTTTCTTCATATTTCAGTTCAAAATACCTTTTTCACTGGTTAGTTCAATGCGTACTCCACACGAGGAAAGCAGTTCAAGTATCAAACACTTGTTTGTAGCTCAAAGGCACGAGTGATCCCATAATATTACAGTTTGGCAGAAGAATAAAATATCATGCACATATGTACACGTCTACCTCTACTGGCTTCAACACTATTGTAACATGAGAAAATGTTTCACTCCCTTGGTCAGAAGCATCAATGCATTTTCTCAAATGTACATCAATTGTTTGCTCTCGTTTTACGACTGTCATCTCTGAGGACAGACATGCGTGTTTTTAAGGGTGCTAACCTTAAAGTTATAGCAGTGAGTCAGCAGGTTTAAATGCTTATTCATTTAACAGGCTGTTGGCAGATGCAACAGATGGCAGATGGGCAGTCCTATTCACATCCTTGACTAGCATAACATCACTTCATAATATGGTAAAGAATATAATAATACTATTTTGAGAATGGCACTAGCACGTGCTAACTGGGTGACAAACATGTTGTTAGTCTTTGTTTACCCAAAACTTTTGTTTGGCCAATCAACTGACAAACAATAGGCAACAGACAAGCAGCACAAACATATTCTGTACATACACACATTCATGCATACATGCATAAAGCACATGCATACATGCATACATACATACATACATACATACATACATACATACATATGCACACACGCACTGCACAACACTGTGTCTGTCTGTGGGGAAAGCGTGCAGCCTCTCCAGTCTCTCTCGGTGTGTTGCACTGCCTGGTTTAATGGATGAAAGGCATTCGCTCCTTGCTGTCGTTGTCTCCCTCTGGCTCCTCTTCTTCCTCTCCTGCTTCACTGGTTTCTGTGCTGTCACTGGCCATCTAGTGGTAAAACATTATTCAGCTGTAATTAACTGTATACTGAGTTACCCATTCTGAAAAACAGAGGTGAACATAAATGTGAGCTCATATCAAGGGGGTAATGCTAAATCTCTGCTAATGGTACAGCTGCATACAGGGTCAGTGCCTTCAATTACCAGCGTGTCAACACATTGATGTTGGGATCACCATGGAAACGGCTGCTATTAAACAGGAGGAAATCCTCCTCACAGCCTCTTTGTGACTGACTGAACCTGAAACCATGCAGCAGGCATCAAAAATGTCTATTCTACCTAAGTTGGCCAGCAAATTAGATAGGAAAGCCCATCTTTCACCTCATATTCTTATGTTTGCAGTCATTCTGAAAAGCATTTTCATGATAGATTAAAAATTAGCTCTACATTGGCTAAACAAATTAAATCAGGGGGAACCACAAGAGGGAGATATTTTCTTTAATCTTCAATAACTTGTTGGAATTTCCCTAAACCTGTTCTGTACTGTGGATCCTTTTACATCTGCCTATTTATTACCATATTCCTCCTCTTTCCACTTCTTCCTCTATCATTGTCAGTGATCTAATCTGGCATTCAGATTGATCAAATCAAACTACTAAACTTTCTTATCATAGTCTTACTTATATCTAGCAATAACACTATATAAAATTCAGAGAGCTGGAAGCTGTAACTGTAAATAATACTTTGATAATGTGTTCAGTGTGCACAAGCACATACAAACATTTCACTAGTAGAAAGATGCCTGCTGCATGAGTCACTGTGAAAACTTTAAATCTTTGAAGACCTGCAGTGAAAATCTCGTAACCTTAAGGTCAACACTCATAGAGAAACGGGCCCAATGACTTGGCTATTGAACAGCCCTGTCTATTCATGTATTCCTTCTTATCACTTCATTCCTACTATCAAATAGGAAAATCTTGTTATTACCAGAGGGGTGGGAGCCTTCTCCACATCAAGAATGAGTTTTCCTATATTGCCTCTGTCTTGAATCCTCTGCATGGCCTCTTTTACCTGAGAAGAAAACACAAACTGACTTTCAATAAGCTGAACTGTTGAGAAACAAAAGTACAACAGCGTTATCAGAAATGAAATCTCCGAAAATAATGACTCAAAAATAGCCATTCCTTGTAATTACAGAGAAAGTAGACACATTCAGCACAAAATAAAATGGCTTCTCTCCTCTCTGTGGTCTGTGTAGTTTATTTAAAACCAAAGTTATAAAACTGTATTAGGCTGCTACTACATATAAATCTAATCTGGTTTGTTTTCTAGAAACACACAAAGTGCTCAGTAAACCTGAGTTGCATTTTCAGTAATGTGTAAAATCAGATTTGAGCTGACATAAATGTGAAAGAAACATGGGTGCCTTCTAACTTTTACTCGTAATCATGAAATTAGTGTCTGACACGATTTAGCAACCATTTCCTGGTTATTTCAGACAACAAACCACTTTTTGAGAACAGCTGTAATCTACATTTACTTAATGTTAATGGCCTTAATGTTAAATGATGCTGACTCACCTGGCTGGGCTACATTTGACATCACACTGCCCTACATTTTCCCTGCCCGCAGTAATGATCCAAGAAGGTTTCTATGACGCACACAAGTGCACTGCTTCATTTTACCGATAATTACAGGCACTACATGACTTGTATTCTGCAGAAGAGATTTGATAAGCCAGCATATCAAATCTTAGAGCGGCTTCTTATAACGTATGACATAAATAATAAATGTTTCTGCAGCTTCCAGGAGAACACTATCTATTCTCATTTTAAGTGTGTCACATCCTGCAAGAACAAATGATTTTAATATTCACTTTCTTAAAAAAGCTTACACCAGCATAATAAAGCCCTAAACTCTGAAAAGAAATAATATCCTCTGCTCATTTTTGTTTCATTTATGTGCATATAAAAATGCACATGATGATTTATTGAATATTAAATCTAACAGACACAAACATCAACTACACACATTGTTCTAACACAGTGTTGGGCTTAGTCATTTTCTCCCATCCCAACTCCCATCCTCTAATTACCTTTTTAAAAAGGATTTAGGCGGTGAGACTTTTTATAGCCTATGACAATAGGAAAAAAATCTGAATAACCTAAAGAGAACATTACGTAGTAAAGCAGGAACTACCAAAAACATTTGAACCCTGGCTCGCTCGTGCTGGCAGCTCTCAATGACATTGAGAGGTAACTGTTTAAACACAGAAATCATGTCATATTGTGTAACAGCACATAGCACGCTCATGTTAACCGTCATAGCAAGTCTGGAATTATGAAGTGAAGGGAGGCCATCCATCTAACAATGATTTAAGCTTTTACTGGAACATTTCCTGCATATTTAACTTAACATTTTCACACTGTGGCTGACAATTGCACTATTTTTGTGGCTCCTTTTCACCATTTAATTGGCAGGAGGATAATTAAAGTTTGTTACAACAATTGTGCAATTATTGTGATTTCTGGCGACATTTTCCTGTCTACATCCAACAACGTACCTAGCAGGTCAAAGCTGTAAACAATGAAACGTCAATGCCACTCATTAAAGCTTGTCTGACTCAATTGTGTAGAGAAAATTTCACACATCACAAAAGATTACTCAGGATGCCATATCTTGCTTTCTCATTACAGTCCACACAAAGACACTGAATGTGGCCCTTTGTCTAGAAGCTGTTGTGTCACAAGCATTCATTTGTTAAAAGAAATGGCCTAAATCAAGCCAAGAGCAAAAATAGGTCAGAAACTTGTCCACCATTTGTGCAAGGTAGCAAGTTTGCAGAAGGGAGAGGAGACAAGTACAAGAGGATTTCCCTGGTACTTTCAAGTGATTACTGTGAGACACTGTATGTCACTTACTTTTATTTTAGTATCTCACACAGCATTGTTGCTGTAAGTAAAACTGCTGCTGGTCAGACAACCTCCCATTATTGTGTTTCGCTCATGCACATTCTCAGAAAAAAAGGTTACCCTGGTCAACATGAAAACCAATGCCCTCTGAATTCTTCCTCCAGGCATATCAACAAATGAGGCAGGCTGTGCCCCTGGCACTACATCCCACGCTATCTCTCCCTCTAATGAGATTCTTCACGGGCAATAGTTCAAGTGAATGGCTTGAGCAATCTGCCAAAGTTTAATGACAGCAGGACGCGGGGAGTTTCCCATGAGAAATGAAAATCTGAAGACAGCAATAATTTCATCAACACATTCTGTCTCTGACTGCAGATACAAAGTTCAGAATGACTTCAGCTTCTTGTGATGGATTACCTGCCCGCCTTCACATTTTATCTGAATTCTTGGAGCATTTTTGGTGTGAAATCAATTTCACATCTAACATTTTAAAGGCAGAGGACGTGTTGCACAAGATGCACTCTGATATCACTGACAGGAACTAATACTGTTGGCAAATCATCCTACGCTGAGAAAATGGCTCTAAGCTGTAATGGTACCATTAGTCATATGTAGCTACTGGAGAAGCAAAACCTAATTACCACAGACCATGGCTCTGCAATTGTTGCCCCTAAAAGTTTTGGACAAGGATTGCCTGCTACCAAGAATAAGCCTTCCATAGACTGCATACATACTTTCTTCCATATCAGGAAAAAGCACAGTTGTAATTGATAACATTAAAAACCACTGCATTCCATTTAGGTGAGTGAGTACAAAGGCCCCAGCTTACTAGGATACTTAATGGAACTAAACCATCTTTAACAAATTTTCCTGCTATGACTATCAAGCTGTTTACTGTGAGGAGTATTTCTTGTACAGTGAATATATTCTGTCTTCCAAACAGGTGTTTTCATATATTCAGGAAAACTGGATTTCTGCTGAACCAACCAAACTTACCAAACTCATAATTTCATGAGCCAATAAACACAATAAAGTTGAGGTCCCGCCAACTTCAGATGGAACAGAACCAATAAATCAAGCACAGTTTATATGCAGCCAAAAAATGAAATACCTCTCGATTTCAAAATTCAAAGGACTGGAAGTCCAGCTGATGGTAAAATAAGCTAATAAATGTAAAAAGAGGAGGACACACTAAGAGGCAGGATGTGGAAATATCTGGGTTCAATATCATAGATGAAGATACCACTGTTTTCTGACGTCATTAAGAGCAGTTGCCTAACTTATTCTACAATGGCAACAAATGTGAGGACCACCTACTAGCTTGCCACCTAGGTGGCAGCAGATGTACTATAAACTGCCTACACAAGACATGTAGTGCAGTCATACAACACCACAAGGGAATCATAATGACTGTACTAAAGGGTAAGACTCAGTCTTGATGGACATAGCTGGTCATACATGCTGCTGGTATGTGACAGTCACAGTCATGTGTGTTGTGTTCAAATTTGAACAAATTACATGTTAGCTCAAATCCATTTGAACTTTTAACTTTTTGAAAAAGTGACAGCCCTGGCTCACACAGCTGAGCCCCGGCAGTCTGACTGTCTCATTAGTTGTGGTCTCAGAGATACCACAACTAATGAGACACTCTCACAGACAGACCACAACTAGGGGAGGGACGTGTTCCAACATCCCTTGTGATCTCGCAAAGGCAAACTTGCCAGTTGTGGGGCTGTTAGCGATGTCCACCTGGACACAAATGCCTGTCATGAGATATTTCCTGACCTACGAGTTAAAGGAGATTGCCTGAACATACTGACTATCACATACATACTGTATCCAAACTGTTTCCTGGCCAGGCTCAAGACATAAACAAGTGCACACTGCACTGCTTGCTGATGTCTCTGTGAAAAGTGCATATTGTTGGCAAGGAGGCTGCTTTCTTTAGTTGGCAGAGCTTAGATAGTAATCTACAGAGACCACAGAGTACAGACAGGACTTTCAATGCTTTAGAGATTTCATACAAATAATACACATAACAGCAGCAAGATAATGTTCAACTCCTTAACTATGATTAATAAGCTGATCCAAAGCCAATAACATACATATCAAAGAACAGGTGTGCATCTGCTGTATGAAATGAATGACTACAGTTAAAGGGACACTTAAAGAGTTTGTAGTGAAGTGATTGACGGGGTTTGTGTGGGTGTGATAATAACTGTGGAACAGGAAGACGCAACCTACCCACCATCTGTGGAAGACTGTCCAAGAACAGCTGACAATGTCCCACAGAAAGCAGCAGTCAAAAACGACATCTTATATGCCGTCCAAGATGTTTGGATAAAATCTATTTCTTATGTTGCCACAAGGATAATTTTTAAATATGATCATCGTTGATCTCACCGTCTAATCACCCCAGGCTCTTACCTCCTCCAGCGCCCATAAGGAGTCCACTACCGGCTTGATTTTCTTTTGGTCATAGAGACACAACAGTTTGTCCATCACTGATTTCACAAGACTACTTTTCCCGTGCTTGAAGAGGAGGTTGAGGAGTGAGAATCCTGCTATAACTTTGTTCTCCTCGTATAGTTTAATTGGGTTCACCTTCTCCACCTGCCACCACTAGAAAAAAAAAAACACAGACACGTTCACCCTGGTGACTCATTTGTGTGTGTGTGTGTGTGTGTGTGTGTTTCATTTGCCATGAAATGTTCATTGGGTAGTAACAGTGTACTGTTTCCATCAAATGTTGATGGCAGACTGCATCTCTGACTCACGGATTTTGCAAAGCTGAAGAAACTCTTTGTTTCCCCAGTTACCATGTTTGACGCGCCTGAAAAAACAAAAATAAAAGGATTGTTGTATGCTGTGAAAACGACTGGACAGCAGTGACTGGTCAATAATAAGCAGCCATAAAGCATGGAGGTTGAGGTGACGGAGAAACAGTTTATACCTTTAGACCTTTAAATCTGTGCAAGCATGCCTTCGCACATATTCAGTAACTAAAACTAATGAATTAATCTCCTACTAATGCTGTTAAATGATTCATACAGCTTGACAGCAAACTAAAGTAATTAAAAGATCAGATACAAATGGTAGCAGTGAAGAACAATACATTTCATTTGCAGGTTATGGAGTATGTTTTTTAGTCAAGTACATTAAAACATTACTCCCCAATAGTTTGAGGAGTTTGAGTTTGTTAATAGCAAATACTTATTCACTTTCTTCCAAAGACTAAGATGAGGAGGTCTATACCACTCTCATGTCTGTCTGTTAAAAATTAAGGAGACAAGGATATGGTTAGCTTAGCTTAGCATAAAGACTCCAAATAGGGGGGAAACCTAGCTAGGGGTTAGGGTTAGAGTTAGCCTAGCTCTTATTTTTTTGGCCTTTTCAAGCTTTATTTGGATAGAGACACGTGAAGAGTGACAGGAATGCGGAGAGAGAGAGACAGGGAATGACATGCTGGAAAGAGCCACAGGTCGAATTCGAACCCTGGGCTTCTGCAGCAAGGACTGAGCCTTCGCACACGGGGCGGCTGCTCTACCAACTGAGCTAAACGCCGCCCTGAGTTAGCCTAGCTCTGTCCAAAGATGACAACATCTGTCTGCAAGCAACTCGATAGCTAATGAATTAACACATTATATATTGTTTGTTTAAAGTTGGACTGCAGGTCTTTTACATATAAATGAACATCTGTTACATTCAATCCCTTGCCAAATTAGTTCACACAGTAATTAAGCTCATCACTACCAAGTGGATCTGTCTGCATTTCACAGTATACTGGAGTTTTATAATCTTGATTGGTTTGCCTGAGCTGAATGGGTGGGCAAAGGTGTGTTTATGTAACTCTCATTGCCAGAAGAGGGGGACAAAAGTTTCACACTGCTGTTTAATCTGCACAAAGATGTAAATTTGCTGTTTTACAGAGGATTATGTGTCAGACTATTTCTTGGCCAGGACCAGTGACTTCCTGAAGTCTTGTTTCTATCTGTTTCCAGTCTTTATGCTAAGATATGCTATCTGTTTCTTGTCTTAAGCATCATCAGAGTGGTATCAATGTTATCACCTGACTTTCTCAATGAAAGCATATAAGCATATTTTCCCAAAAGGTCGAACTATTCTATACTATACTATACTATACTATACTATACTATACTATACTATACTATAAGATTTGACTAATACAATGCAAATGTTGTTATTTGAAAGTACAAAATGGAAAGGCAATGGTTACATTAACACACAAAAGGCATGATTATTGCTCCTACCATAGAGGATGTAAGTTCCCAAAGGCTTCAGCAGAGTGAGGCCTTTCCCTGTGTTCTCCCCACACAGACAGTCCAACACGATGTCTACGCCCTCTGGAGAAATCCTAAAACATCAAGAAAAAAAACATTCATATAAACTAATACAGAGGCAAGCATATAGTCTTACGATTACATCTCCAACTAACAATCATCAAATGAATCTGCCCAATCGAAGCTGATGTCTTCATATGTTTTGTTTTGTCTAACCAACAGTCCAGAAGTCAGAAGTCTGAAGAGCCTTGTCCTCAAAACGTCACTACTGGCTAATAACTTATCCCTACGAGGGCTGTGTGGTTGTGTGGATTTATCTGTTGCATACTATGTTTTTTGATCCAGCACTCATCAGTCAAGTGGACTTCAGTGATGTGTGTATCTTTTCATCAATGTTAGTTTATGCTTTATAAATGACTAATGATTCATTATCACATTTTTTAGCTGAAACAATTAGGCAACTAAATTATTACTTTATTGACAAAACCTGACAGGCAACTGTTTTGATCATTTCCAGCTTTTTTTCTTTGCATTATATTTTAATAAACTGAATATGTTTGGGACTGTTGGTTGGAGGGAAAAAAGCAATTTGATGACATCACCTTGGGATCTAGGATATTGTGATTGTCAGAACAATTAATCCTGAAAACAATCAGCAGATTAATCGAAATCACAAAAATGAGTTGCTGCTCTGAAATAGCTACAGTTTCATTTTGTGTCTGTCCACTAATCAGTTAATGGACTGTTTCACTTCTACTGAACCTGTGAAGAGTATATGTTTTTGTTGAGATAAAGAGGCCAGCTTCATACATTTACAGTTATTTGGCTGTATAACCTTCTCTAAAGGTAAAAATGCAAAACATGCAAACATACAGTATATGATTCCATTTATTCAGTCTGTGATTCATAATCTGCTTCAGTTGAGGTCTAATCATGGATTCATAAGATACAAGCACTGATTCTCTGGAGTAAAAGTTGCAGTAAACAACCCACGTGTTTTCTTTTTGACTCTGCCTACAGTTTTCTTGTAAAGAACTTACTGATGTTTTGCAAAGCCCACATTACTCCTCATCCTTTATATCATGTCACAAAAAGGTTTAATGTTCTTATTGCACAGAGAATCAGACGGACAAAGAAAAGAGACTCATTAAAGGCACAGAATGAAAGACCGAAAGACATCAAGGAGACCATAATTTCTTACTTCTGCCCCTTCTGGCCCTGGACACCTGCATGGCTAAACTGCTTGGTGGTCTTGTGATTCCCATGGTTTCTGCCTTTAGTAAAAAGACTAATTTAATTGTACTTTGCTCTTGATCCTGAGAAGAATGTGTGGCCCACGGAGATGAAAGGCAAATTAATCCACAACTACACTTGATATGTAGGCAGAAAGCATGAAACACACACGCAAAAATATTTGAATTCCTATATATTATAATCTAAAGGACGATATACAGCGTGATTCATACATGTACAGTGCATGTATTCCGGTTACATGACTCAACAGCATAGCCACAAATTACTGCTTAAGCTCTCTGAAGCAGAAGAGGCAGAATGGCACTGAGCTTCCCAACATCTTCAGATAAAAAAAGATTAAAACTTCACAGCAGCAAATATGTGCCATAATACATCAAATCTCAGGTGGCGTTTGATAAAAGGTGTTTTCTTTGTAGTGCCAACGGCTAACGGTGTGCTCTGTTGTGAATGGTATGTGTATGGTATCAATGCTCAGCTCTAATTGGCTCAGTTGTTCCACATTGCCAGTGCAGACCTCCGCCCTACACAATGCTGCTGCTCTCTGAGATGAGCTGTGCGTTGCCATGGGGACCGTGACCATACAAGACCAAATAAGGCAACAGGTAACATCTGCATCCTCGCAGGGCCATCTAAACACAGTGAGGGCCACGCTGTCACATTAGTTCACATGTATAACGGGCTACAAACGAACATCCACAATGATGCACTGAATGTCATTAACTAATGAATATTCAGGAACTAAAAACAGACTCT
Organism: Protonibea diacanthus; assembly: GCA_028641955.1. NCBI lineage: Eukaryota > Metazoa > Chordata > Actinopteri > Sciaenidae > Protonibea > Protonibea diacanthus. The sequence goes on along the minus strand of CM053976.1, from coordinate 23,321,473 downwards.
TCAACCTCAAATCCACCCCAATACAGATAAACAGTCTCGGCTTACTTTTTGACTTCTTGCATATAATCGATGTTTCTGTCAAAGAGGTGAGTCACCGAGTCTCTGATGGCCGCGTGTTTGAAACATGAGGCGATTCCAAACACTGTGACATTAGGTACAGTAGAGCACAGCTGAGCCACAGCTTGACCCTGAAAATAACAAACATGTTGCAACAATTTATCAGTGCCAGAGAGCACAAAAGAAAGGCAGCAGTGCAGTTACATTATACAGAATTCCTATTTGTACATGGCTTTGGTCTGAATGGTTAACTTCACTTATGACAACAGTGTTTAATAATTAAGCATTTCTTTCTGTTGTTTCCAACACGTAAATTACTCAAAAGGCTCTTCAAGAGGTTTTAGTAAGAAAGAAATTAAAATCTATATTGTGTAAGCAATAACAGGCAAACAACACTGTTGCATCCATTTGTGGGTATGAAGCCATCAGTTAGAGATGGATGAACTAATTTTGCGGCTGTGCACAAGTCAGATAAGAAATGAAGAAATGCACTTACTACACCACCTCCTGCTGAGTGAACCAACACTGACATCCCTTCTCGTAGATTGGCAACCTCAAAGAGCATCATATAGGCAGCCACAAAGTTGAGGGAGAATGCGGCAGCCTCAGCAAAAGTCATTTCATCTGGCATCTTGTAGACAAAATCCACTGGTGTGCAAACCACTTCTGCCCAGGCATTGTAATTCACAAAAGCCATAACTCTGTCGCCTATCTGAAAGAAACGTGTCAGAGTAGCAGGATAACAAGCAGACTAATGTTGAAACAAGAAAGAGGAAGTTATTAGTAGAATATTGATTCATTGAAATGGTTATCTCAGTATTAGGCTTACAGTAGTCTAGTTTTGATTTGCAGTTTCATTCACTCAGAACACTGACAACATTCATTCATACAGACATCCGTGATGTCTTTACACATCCAGCAGAAGCAGAATGACAGTTTCACTTACCTCAAATCCTGCTGTGTTTTCAGCCACTGACTCTATTATTCCAGAGCATTCAAACCCGGGGACAATTGGAGGTTTGGGAGGATTATCAATAGTCCCCTGACGTACCATTAGATCCAGGAAATTCAAGCCACTGCAGCAAAGAATAAAGAATCAATTAGGGAGGCATGATGTATAATAATTATCAGCTGATGATGGAAAATGTATGTGATTATGTATTACTCTGATAATAAAATTAAAGTAGATAAATTATCAGTCAATAAAATAATAACTTATTTTTAATTATTGTGCAAAAAATTTGAAGGGCAAAGTCTGTTTGTGAGGTGTGAAGTTTTTTTTTTTTTTTTTTTAGTGATATCAGGTAGATTTGATGATTTGATTAAATCATTAATCTTTGCTCACTACATTTCAGTGAGCAACTTGGAAGTTATGAAATTACCAACGATTATTATTGGTATCAGCCATAAAAGCAGGTGATTATCAGTTACCTGTATTGGCTGAAAATCCATATTATATATCCAAAATCCATATTATGCATGCCTAGAAAAAAGGTCTCTGATTTAATATTTGAAATGAGATGATGCTTCTGAACTGCCTAACCACTGACAGATATTTAAAAATAATGCAGATTTAGTGTGACCTATGAAGATATGATTTGCTCTTATGCTATTTATTTCATCATTATCAACAGTGAGTCACTGGCTATTCCCCTGTGAATACAAGGCCAGATTCAACATGCATTCTCTAATGAACAACATTTTCCTAACTCTGAGTTTGCAAACATTAGTCAGCTGCAATTATCTGCAACAATGGGCTAATCAATACCTTGTAAATGCAGCAGTAATCAAATTATATCTCAGATTCTGATTGAAAATATGCCTGGGAAACGCTGGTTTGTCTGACAACAGTTTGCTGGGAGTCAGTGGGCTCCAGCCAGCCAACCTCCTGCTCTAGAAAAGACCTGTGGCTTCATGACTGCGAAATTTTCCAGTGAGATGTTTTGTTCAGCGTCCGCGCTTGTCAGAAATAGTCGTGGACATCCATCTCCACATCCAATCCACAAGTACAAATAAAATGTATTTTCATATTTACCATGCTTTGACGCGGATCTTCACTTCACCATCCTGAAGCTCGGGCATTGCCTTCTTGGTTACCCTGAGTTTGTTTAGACCTCCAAAACCTGCCAGTATCACCGCTCGCATTTCTTTGGCATCGCCGGACGATTCCACGTTTTCCGGCTCTTTCCCCACATTTTTGTTTATCATGTACTCGGTTTCCTCGGTCATATCTGCTCCTTCTTTAGCCATGTCGGAGACCTGCTGCTCTGCCTCTCCGTTCCTCCTCGGCGCTCAGAGTGATGTGGTGTGCAGCCTGGGCACAGACGGGCGCTATGTGGATGGTTACTCACACAGTGGAGCCTGAAATCTCACAGTCTACACTTTTATTCAATTATTATTATTCTCCTGATTAACATATATATTGTTTCATATTCAAATGACTGACATGCTTTTTAATTCAGCTGAGCTTTGCCATTTGAGGAACTGTAATATAATTCACACTGTGGAGTGCCTTTGCCTTCAGCGTGCTGAAAGTATGAAGTGCGCCATCTGCTTGTTGAAGTGTGCACGAAACTTTAAGAGTCTCATAATGCAACTCAGACATCCATGATGCAACAAGCCACAACCCTTCAAACAAGTGTGGTGCCTTCAGGTGCGCTTGGAAATCTAGTTTAAGCATCATACAACCTATTCCCACACCTGTAGCTGCATTGCAATCTCCTTACCTCTTGCTCTTGCCTACCTAGTGTGAAGGAGAAACAAACACTTGAAAGGCTGTGTCTAGAGTCAGTATTTAGTTTGTCTGTTCTGGGCTACTGAATGACATGACAGCCTCCATGTAAGAGGACTATACTATAGATCTGAAAGGCTCATTTTAAAATAACAAAACGAAAATATTCTCATTTTTAGGTGATTAAAAATGTATGGAATCATTGTTATGAATATTAGATTTAATGTCTGCCTTACACTGAAAATAGAGGCGCCTGATCTTGCACACTGGGCCATTAGCAAAAGCTGAGCTAATTTTACATTAGAAAACACATTAGCTAGCTATGTCAAAACATGTTAAATACAAAAAAAAACCTGTTGTTTTCTGCATCACTTCTTGCATACCCTGAATGACAGCATTAAGGATGTTATTAAAGGCGGAGGAAATCAAGCTAACACTTAATATTAGCAGTATATACTTTATGTTGTTGTGGCTAATATGGTTACAGTTACCTAACTACTTAAACATCCAGCAGAAGCAGTGACATAATTGTCCCATCACATGTACTCTGACCACCAGATAAATGTCTGTCAGTGTAAGTTCAATAACTGTTACTGCACTATTAGCCATTAGCTTTATTTGTGACTATTTGTGCTCAGTTATTTGAATGTACAACTTCTGAAATAAAGTGGTTAGCTGCTGACATTATTAGCTTTGTTAGTCTGATATGGTGAGTAGCATACACTTTATTTATTTAATAAAAACAACTACCTGCTGCTGTAGAGAACACAGAGATTTAACTTTTCAGTATCTGCCCATGAAATTTGCAAGTAAAACTATGAGCTAAAAGGGGCACAAATAGCTATATGGGGTAACAACCATGTTTGTCTGATTTGTGGTTGTATCGCTATGAGAAAATCTTTTCATATCACAAACAATTTGATTGATATAAAATATTGATGAGTGAGGCTTTAAAATATTGATATTTCCACATTTTTGATATTGCAATGTGCATTTTCTTTGCAAATCACAAAAGCCTCCATAGTCAATCAAGTAAGAGGTGTGAGGGAGAAAGCTTTTTATTACAACATTCATTAGGTAGTATTAATTCAAGCTCCATGTACAGTCCAGTGACTAGTAATTCATGTAAAATCAATCAACTTTCATGGCACAGTAACACTGTACTGTACATTGCATTTACTACTGTTACTGTTTTTTCAATTGCTTATCATCACACCAGCATCATTATCAACCCTGAGAAGACCCCAAATTGGGAAGAGACCAACATGACTACTTGACATGTAGGTTACCTTGATTTATTTACAAGGTATTCATTTTGTGCGTATTGTAGCCTTCACCGGTTTTATACATCACTTCAGAGTGGAAGATATCTCACTACTTCAACAAAGAAACTTAATGTAATCTTTCATTTCTTACACATTTTACACCGTTGCTACACAATATCCTCTTTAAAACTGTACATTCATAATAGATAGGGTGAGCAAAGGAAAAGTTTGTGGGTCAACCCTGCAGAGACTTTCTCTACTGTTTTGGAACATCAGTGAATATTCGCAGTCCATGCATTCCTTGAATCTCCTCCTTGAGCGCCTGTGGAAGACAAGACATAAGCTAATGAGTAAAATTCAATGTGTACAAGTTTAAACATCTGTTTTGGTGTTTCATAAACATGTCCACCGAAGTCAAGGGGACACTCTCACGACTATGGATGACAGATAGATATGGAACATAGCACACATAACATATTATACACCTGCACTTCCTCAGTAGTTACATATACTTTATGTTGTGCGCTATGGTGCATATCTATCTGTGATGTTCAAAGTAGCTCTTTCTGTATAGCATGTAGGCCTACTGTGTGTTTCAGTACATTTCATACATAAGGTAAACAATAGCTGCTAAAATTTGAAATACGTACACCACACATTATTTATTTTACACAGTCACAGTGCTGATCTTTTTGTTATTATGATTTACCTGATTGACTAACTGATGTTGCTGAATGGTCCTTTTTCCTTCGAACTCACTGGACTCTATATGGATCTCATACATGGCCCCACAACCACCTGAACACAACACAGGATCACACAAACAACACAGTCATTTCCTCAGTGTATGCTCTGACCATCTGGTTTCTAACAGAGCCAAATAATAATAATAATAATAATAATAATAATAATAATAATAATGTCTATATTCTAGATGCACTGAGCATCTGGGATATATACATTTGATGGAAAGCAGTCTTGGGTTTGAACATCTGTAAACATCATAACTTCAGTTAAGAGCTGAATTAACATTTCTCTGCCACCAGGCACATCAAAGATAAGGTTGGTTCAGTTTACAGTGTAACTTCATGCAGACAGTGTCCTGTCAGATCAGTGTTTACCTGATATATCCACAACTTTGAGCGACGAGGCCAAGGGAAACTTCTCCTTCAGTATCTGTACGATGCGGACCTCTCCGTCTGTCTGTGTGGAGAGACATCTCTGCACATGTCCAGACACAACAACCTGAGGAGGGAGAGAAACGAGGAGCGATGAGCTGCCGTCCACTTTAGCAACCCGCTGTTAGCATCACAGCCTGAGCGCAACACACTGATAAAGTGCACATTTACTTGATTACTGCGCAGAAGCCGCAGAGCAGAGGTCACACTGCTGGTCAGGCTCCGTGTACAAGCCAACATTGTGAAGATGTAGCGTCAGTTTAACCATGGGACGTCTGATTAAACACACATCGGTTACTCAACAAGTCATGTCCTCAGCCAGACTCGTCTCAGTGATATGACGTCACACATACGGGTACTTGAAGGGTCGTTTTTTTTTTTAACGGTTTTAACGGTAGCATTATATAAACATATAATACATAATACTAATTAATTAATAACCAAAAAGTGTTTTTTTTTAAATTAAATACTTAACAATTAAATCTTATTCTCCGATTAAATGTCAAATACTGTGTTTCATGGTGCAGTATTTCATTTCGACCCATCAAAACATTTCAAGTATGTCTAAAAAATGTAATTTATATACTTGGTATGTCATATATGAAACACAATATTCTGCTAAATTATGAAGTAGTAATAGACTAGTAATAGACCTAATAGAAGTAGTAATAGACCTTTTTTCAGCAGCCATGTTTACATGAAATAGTAGGTAAACACCATACTGTCAGTGGTAAACACAGGTGTTACCAGTGATACTAATTAAGGTTCAGGTCAGAGTCAGGGTGCTGCTGTGGTGCATGTTGGTTCACTGCAAAGTCTTTGCTGCAATAAATGGGATGGAGCCTTAATTAGTATCATCGGAAACACCTGCATTGACCCTGCTGTTTCATATCAAAATGGCTGCTGTGATAAAGTAAAATAAAATGCATTTACGCTGATAGTGACTCTATATAGACGTATGGGGGAGAATGGTGATAAGCTAAAAAATCTGTAACATGCGTTTCAAAGAACTTGCTACATAGCTGTTTGCACCTGTTAAAATGTCTTCTTGTATTTCTTTCTTTTATTATATGAAGAATGTATGAGTCTAGATTGGAGACAAAATAAACACAATATGGCCTTTTCATATGACATATGCAGTAAAAAAAAAAAAAAAAAAAAAGCACAGGTGACTACAACGACAGCGCTGTACTTTTTAACTGTCCCAGTAAGCCATGACACTGTGAGAGTGAGCCAACATGTACTATACCAGGACGCTGAAATTAAAGCAGTTAAATGAAATTCAGCATCAATCATTTTATTATTTATTCCTAACATTATAATGTGTAGTTAGGGAATCAACCCCATGTGAAAGTAAAGGCTACCACCTTTAACTTGAATGTTTTTTAGTTCCATATCAGTGTGAACAACCACAGGCCCATGGGACAGCTGAAGCCTCTGGCTCCTTTGAAAGTTCAGATTGACATTTTCATGGCAGGAGCCGGTCTGAATGGGAAGCTTATCTTGCTCTGCAGGCTGTGGACCCCTACATTAAAGGAGGCAGATGAGCAATTAGTGGTTGTTGACAGTGGGCTCTGGTGCCTTTTCACCACAGGCCAGAGCTTTGTTTGTGAACAAGAATTATGGGCACAACACAAAGCTGGACAGCCATAAAGGAAGTCATCCTAGTGTTAAAAATAATCCTAAAGAGCTGACTAGTGCCAGAGTTTCTGACGTCAGTGCCCTTTAAAGAGGTGATGTTAGCAGAGAGTCTGAACAGTATACAGGTGCAGAGATGGAGAGTGCCACTTTTCCCACACTGACTTTGATGGTTCTCCTCCTCAGCTGGGTTTGTTATGCTGACGAGGATACAGAGGCTCTCTCCTGCCCAGACTACCAGGAAGGTTTTGACGGCTCCTGCTACGAGTTTGTGGCTCTGCAGCGATCTTCCTCCTCTGCCCAAGGATGGTGTGAGCGAGGTGGAGGGCACCTGGCCTTCATCCTGAATGATGAAACACAACAGTTCCTTCAGAAGCACCTGGAGCCGGGGAAGGACTGGTGGCTTGGGCTGGCACCTGCAGCTCCAAACCTCACACTTGACTCTGCTGCCACTGAAGGTGAGAGGGCATGTGGAGAGACTTCTAATGGCTTTATATAGATTTTTAGTGAGTTTGCCAGCTGCAATAAAAATGCTAAATACTGTTCTTAAAAGCCAGTAAATTTCTCTGAAATCAACCATTTCAGTAGCTTTTGCTATATTTGTGATCAATTATTTTATCTAATAACTGAGTAAAAAATGTTTATGATGATTATAACCTCAGTTGTTATCTCATTTACCAACTTGCATGTCCATCTGCATATGTATGTGTGATGTATGATATGTGCTTGTTTATTGACTGGCACATTTGGATATCTCCCTCAAGCAGCAGGTGTAGTGAGAGATATTTCTCATTCATTTGAGCATTTCAATAGACGTGCTGTCAAGTGGCTTGATTTACAAATGTGTCTTTACTTCTCCTCCACAGAGGATGAGCCTTTTATCATTCATTCACCCTGTCACCACCTCAATGAGCAGCTTTGTTGTTTTATGATGCCTAAATTGCATCTTAACAATTAACTCACCAGGAAGAAAAGATATGGCGGACAAGGATTTCCTAACAATTGTAGCTCTAACATCCTCTGCAGCATCTTGTTTGAGAATCAGAATTCAAGACAGAAGTTTAATCACACTAAATGGTCTAATTTTTTTAAAATCATTTTCCAGGTTCCCTTGCGTGGCTCGATGGCTCAGATGTAAGCTATAGTAACTGGGTAAATATGCCAGATGCACAAGCAGCCTGTGGACATATCCTGAGACATTCAGGCTTTCAGTGGGAAGCCACAGAGAACTGTAGCCAGGAGCTCAACTTTATTTGTCAATTTGGTATGCACACTTACATAACTCAACACATAACATTAAACTTTAGCTGTGTTTGCTCTCCTTATAAGTGTTGATTTTTTTTTTTACCCCTCAGAATTTGGGAGATCTATCGCATGTGATGGCCAAAATGCAACACTGCAATGTGGTTCTGGTCAAGTTATAGAGATAGATGACAGCTTCTATGGTCGAAAAACAATTCACTACTGCCGATCCAAACTCACAGCCTCGCCCACATCCACGCAGGAGGAGTGCAGCTGGATAGATGTGATGGACTCTGTAACAGGTATAATGAATTTAAGTATTTTTACATGTAAATGTAAATGTACATGTAAATGAAGAGTCATTTTTTGTTTTGTTCTGCAAACATTATACTGTATATAGCAGCTATGATAGAAAAATAACAAAACCTGATACTTTGGTATGAATGATTGTTATAAATAATGATTTTTTAGGTTTATCTGTATTCACAGTGAAATCTATGGGAACATGGGAATGTGTTTGTTAAAGCCGCTGTCAAAAAGGGGCAGATGAAATTACATTTTTGTTTAATACGTTGTGTCAAACATGAAACCCCTGTGGCTTCAGACAAAAGGATTACACTTCCAGAAAAGACATTAGGCAAATCCCCTCCCAGGAGCTGAATAGATGGGCTTTGGGGTAAATATATATTAGGCTGGGATTAGTTAAGCTGCAGGAGTTTGTGCAATTACTCAGCAAATATTTGGTGTTACTTATTGTTAATACAAAAAAGTTATTAGACCTTTTCATTAGAGGATTATACAAACACCAGCAAGATTATTTGAACCTAATAGGATGAAAATTGAGCATTGTCATTTACCTGACTTGTGTGTCTTTCCAGCCCATTGCCACGGACTGCAGGCTTGCCAGGCTCTGGTGGATCTGAGCTCTTTTGGTGAACCATGTCCTGTGCTGGGAAGTTACCTGTCTGTAGAGTACCACTGCAAACATGGTCTGAGTCTTTTCCTCTCTAAAATAATACTGTAGATCATTATTCTGGAGAAGAGTTGACAATATAACATCAGTCATATATATATATATATATATATATATATATATATTATAATTATTCTTTATATTCATTATATTGTTCCAAATTGTTTGTTTATGAATTCACAGTAGTTTTGGGTTGTGTTTGATGTCATCACCCTCAGACTATGTACTGTGTGTCTTGTGTTCTCCTTTTCGTGACTCAATTTCTCATCCTTCACCTTTCATCTACTTCACCAGCAGAGCAGGCATTGTAGCCTCTCCAGGCTTAAGTTGCAAGTTGACTTTCAACTCTAACAAGTAACACGAAACATGTATTCATTTACTGATTTCCTCTCAGGACTCCACCTGTTGATGAGCAAGCTGGCGGCTGTCGGCTGATAATATCACCATCGCACCAGCCCAGAAGTGGCTTCTTCATCGCACTAAGGGAAATCTCACATGTACAGTGAATGCTGGAGATGGCCACACTATTGATCCATATAGCCAGCAGAAGTAAGCAAGACTGCATTCAACCAGATAGATAGATTATAACCATTGATGTTCTTTTCTTCTGCTATTGTTTTAACCTTTCACTTACAGGATGGAGAGCACTATGATGCATAAATTCAGCCGTCCTGGCGTTTCTTCATGGTTGGAGTGGAGTGCACAACCAGTGACTGGCATCATCACAGCTCAGAAAGCCATAACCATTCCAGGAGCCTGTCAGAGAGTTTGCTCATTAAGTGCTATAGCGGAATATGTCAACGAGTGGCACTAAATGCAATACTTTGGCTCCATGATAGGCCTGTTCAGATCCAAGTTATGGTAGAAGCAGGTGAGTCTTGTTCAAAGCACTGCAGAGGATAAATGCTTCAATAAACAACTTCTCAGAAAATACACTAATTTGTTTACCTTATTTTAACAGTACAAATGTTTCCTACACAATTCAACATGAAGGCCATTTGCTTTAAACTTATCACGTGGACAGAGGATCCCAACAACAGACATTAGTGCAGAAGTGATGGAGATCTTGGACATGGCTGCCATGGCAGCTCTAACTGCCTCTAACAGAGTCACAGCCCTTTAAGAGTGTCTGCTGATCTGGAGCTGTGTCTGCTGGAGCCTGTCGAAGGCCTGCAGGCCTCTGTGATAGTGGAGGAGGACGGTTGTCCCAACTCTACTGACCTTAACATTGGTGTGTCATTGGGCGAGCCCTGTGGAGTTGCTCTTTGCTCTTGCCTGGAGCCAGGGACTCTATCTCCAGAGACTAGAAACATGTTCAATGGTAGCTTACAAACTTATACGTTCTCAACCCACTTGGAAGGTACTTCCACCTTAGCTAAGCCTGAATAGAAACACTCCAGCCATAGTATGTCGCCATGTACTCCAGTGCTCTTAAATGACTGCTTTAGTAAGGATTGTTGCAGGTGAAGGTGCAAGCCATGAATGCCTTCTCCAGCTCTGATGTGGGCGATGGACTTGAAGACCTTACTTCCAGGCTTGCCAGAAGTTACTCTGAATTAATCACCAGATGAACATGAAGTCTCAGTATGTCATAATAGTCTGTACACACATACAGTATATGTCACCTATTGTAGAGATTATAAATCGTACAGGTGTTTCTATTACCTTTTACTGACTTTGTTTCATCTACAGATGGGTAATATGACTGTCGACTCTCAGCTGAAAATCATTTTCTACCTCCAGACCTTTGGTTGGCTACACTCAGAAAATATCACTGAGCGTAACTGGAACTGAATCATTTACCCAGCAAAGGACTCATTTGAATATGGACATGTAGTAAGTACAACATTCAATTTACTGATGAGCGCATTTTGAATGTGTTAAACTGTAATTAAAGTAATGACATGGGTGAACACAGTGAGGATACAGTCAACAAAACAGTGTTTGTGACAGAGAAGACTCCATTGTACCAATTAAATATGAATTTCACAGCAAACACAACAAACCTGGCTACTCAGCTCTTGTGTATGTGATTCTAACAGAATCTAGGTTTCTGATTATTTGTCATGTGTGTCTTTGATTTCTGCATCAGCCATCTATATTATTTAAGGTCCTCAATGCCTTTTCACACAGCTGGATTTGGTTTCAAACTAAATCTGATTACATTAATGAATGAAAGAGGCGGCAAAAGAATTTATTCTTACGGTGTGCTTTGACTTTCATTTCACTAGAAATGCTTTCAGAATGCTGCTTACACCCTTAATTATCATATTTTGACCACAAGATGATTACTAAGGTTTTCTAGAGGAAGTATTCTACTTTCCAGGGTATGATGTGCACATGCAATCACACTCACTGTCAAACAGGTGTTGACTCAATTGGATGGTTACTGAGTTGCCCCCCCCCCCCCCCCCCCCCATGTCATCTGTATTTTAAAGTTCTGTTTCTGCTTCTTTCCGTACAGAAAGAAACTGCAAATGCAAAAACAAAACAAAGGATGAAACTCATGTTATCAACAACGATTGCCTTCCAAATCCTTTTGATATTTACCGTTACGTTTTAACTGTGTGGAGAACAACCTGGTTTAGGAAATCTGTTAAACTGGCTTCAGCTTCAAAGTGCATTGCTGTTGCTCCAAAGGAATTCACAAACATCACCATCAGGTAAAAGATTGTTTGCAAGGTTTTCACATACAACATTTCTTGTAGGGTTAGATATATGTATGTATAATCAGAACAGTTATGTGTCCACTTTTATTCTTGCAGTTGTGATAATTGTGCTTCAATAAATGTAAACGACAATGTAAACCTAAGACTGAGCTGTGTGACAACTTGCCCGGATGTAGTTTGGTTTATTGAGGACCCCAAACCTTTGACGGTAAGTCTGGAACAACACTTAAATTGATTTTAAACTGTGGCATGAAAGTTTAATGTGTAAAACTATTTGATTTCACTGTTTACCTCATTCCAGGATGACCTCAAGAAATGTTACTCCAGAGCAGGAAGAAGGCCACTTATTGAGAAGCAGGATGGAAACACTGAATATGTTGTATACAGCCAACATCTAAAAGTTTCAAGGGACACTTTTCACAACATCAGTGTGATTGCTTATGGTGCGTTTTCATCTGATCATTTTTATGTGTAGATTAAGGGTTAGTATAAGTATTGGAGCCCTTTTCATTATATATACAAAATGTATGGTGTTCTTTTTCAGGGAAGGAGGAGCCAGGTTTTGTCAAATACACTTTACCAGTACCAGGGCCGGAGCCAACTAATCCAGCTGCAACTGATGCCCCTACAAGCCCCAGCCCACCCTCATGTAGCATCTCTCCACTGTCAGGAACAGTTCTTGATGCCTTTGACATTTCCTGCAAACCAAGCTCTTTCTGCTCCACGGGATGTTTTTATTGCTTCAAAACGGACACAGGTGAAAACATGCACTGTTGTCTTTGACTTTAATTCAGTTTTAAACAAACAATAAAACTTTTACGAGGCAGGAAGAGAGCAAGAGAAGGTGGCAAGAGGAGTATAAATATGTTAGGGGCAAGTGAGGCTTAGGCAGATCAAGGTTTGTTGATGCTGGAAGCAAAGGTGCCATGTAATATGTTTTTGACACTAGAAGTCTGTTTTCACATTCATATGCTGGAGAAAGAAAGTCCACTGACCTTTGAAAGAATGTACCTTGCCCTAAAAATGAGTGCCTGTGATTAATTTCAATACTTTGACCATTTAACAACCTGTATGCAGATAGATAATCAAGAACAGTTTTAACCAAATTGTCTCTTTTATCTTTAAGGCAAACATCTGCGCTGCAGCAACGCACATGAGGTGAAATCTGTCTTCCTGCCTCTCGGAGATAAGAACAACAATTACAGTTTGTCTGTTGTGGTGACTGTAAAAAATGAATTTGAGAAAGCCACCACAATTGTATCCACGCAGGTTTGTCATCTATAATTCAACTTGGAAAAACAGGTTGTCTAATAATAATTCAGTTAATTTTAATAATTCATGTGACTCTTTATGTTCCTCTAGGTTCTGAAAAGCAGCTCCAACACCTCTGTGGAGGCTCTCCAATCTGCAGTGCAGGATACTCTGAGTCAGTTAGAGCAGCAAGGTCTGCTTTCTGGTGTGTCTCTCGGACAAATATTTACTTCAGTATCTGATATGCTGAATGCAGAGGCCGGCCAGGATCAGAAAGATGCAAGGACGAAGGTAACAGAATGATTTGATCTGATATGAATGATCTGTGAGGCTTACAACTCGAACGGAGAGCAACGTGATGTTAATCGGTGCTTCCTTTTCTTTCAGCTCAGAGAGCAAATGTTGACCAAAATGACTACAGTCCTGCTAGACTCACCCAGCAACACAACTCAGGAAGTGCAAGTGACGGCAAAAGCTGTGGCTGGACTCACTCAGAGCCCAGATGAGCTCAGTCCTGCTGCACAAGTACAGCAAAATATTTCAAATTATATGCAATCCAGGTCTGGATTAATGTCACAAAATAACAAATGAGGAAGGAAAGAAAAAGTCATTGGACACTTCAAATATAAGTATAGACTCTGGTTCTCTGTGCACAGATCAACTCTAATCGTTTATGTTTCTTTATTTCCTTTCAGGAAGAAGCTAGTTCATTGTTGGTAGACCTCAGCTCCTCCCTTAACACTATCAGCGCTAATCAGGGCAGCAGAGATGATGGAGAAGTTGTGCAAGCAGCTACACCAATAGTTGAAGCAGCCAGTAATATCTTGAATGTTTCATCAAGTGTAAGGACCAAAACGATGACTGATAACTTGCTATATATCTGTGTTTCTTTACTCCTCTTTGGAAATTTTTGTTTATTCATTTTCCACAATCATATAGTAACAAACATGACACACTAGAATACATCAAAACACAACACAATACAAAACCAGTGCCATGACAAGAGATAGTACAATCTTCCATTTCAAATATAAAACATGCATATACACATTCCCCCTTTTGGCAGCTCACAAAACCTTTTATCCTTTGAGAGGGAAGCCTCAGATCGGTTAAGTCCCCCAGCATTATGGTCACAGATATTATGACAGCATTTTTTCAAGAATATTCTCAACCCCAGACCACCACTGTCTAATCTTAGGACAAGACCATGCTATATGTACGAGCGTGCCTGTTTCTAATTTACACCGGGGCATAGAGGGGATAGATCTGTTTTAATTTCTTTACTCCTCTATGGTCTTTTACCAAATAAGATATATATTGTGTGTTTTCTTCAGAAAAAAGTCTCCGATTTTCTGCTCACTGGGATAAACAATGTTCAAAGTGCTTTGCTGACAAATAAAAAGCTGAATGGAGACCCAGCCATCATCGATTCTGGTCAGATCAGTGTGTATGTCAACAGGTAAGAGATGACTGACCCTAGGCTAGAGCATGCACTTAACAATAAACTGCAGGTTGCTTAAACTACTAAGATAATTCCGATTGTGCTTCCCACAGAGTGTCTCCAGAAAAGATGCAAATGCGGGATATAAATGTCCAGAAAAACACCTCCTCCAGATTTTCCTTCCCCACACTGCCGGCTCATATTGTCTCTCCAGGGGAGCCAGTGGATGTCAGAGTAAGTGTGTACAAAATAAACATTTACAGTGAATTTAAAGATGCTGATGCAGCATGGTGTCAGTGTGGGCTGTATAAGGTATGGGTTCCCTCATTGTTGAACATCCATAGTGCTTGGACCAGGTAAAAAGGCAACAGTAAACTAGTTCATTGATCTAGTTCACTCCTCAGTTATTCTGTGAACTCATTACAAATCTGACAATTTATCTTTAACAGTTGCTTTCTCTTTATCATTTAATCTGACATCGTCTACAGCTCTGGAACCAACAGAAAAACAAAAGAAAAAGAGTAATCTGAGTCATAGTTCTGCACACTTTGTCTTTTCTATATGCTTACCTCTTTCTAGATGATGAGTTTTGAGACAAATCCATATTCTTGGAAAGAGGAAAACATCACAGGAACAGTAGGATCCGTCTCTCTCACCAGAGTGAACGGCACCGTCATCCATGTAGAGAACTTACCTGAAGAGATAGAGGTACTATATATTTTTAATAGATACTTTTAGTTACTTTATTTTGGATGACATTGCTAGACTTCAGAACAATGTGTTTGCTGGGTTTTTTAGATTCTCTTACCGAGGCTTGACGTCGGGCAGGGGAACAGCACGGTCCTGGACCTTGCCAATTTCAGCACATTAATAATTGACATTCCCTCGCCGGACGTAACACTTGTGCTGAAAATGGAGCCGTCTGAAGACATTTCCTTTATGCTATTCCTGGCATACAAAGATTATCCAGATGATAAGAATCATGTGGCTAAGACTCGGATCCCAAAAGAGAATTCCACAGAAGGTACAATTAAAACTTACATGCCATAGCTGAAAGTCACATTTAAACTTCAGAATATTACTGATTACTCATAACCATGATCAAAGTGACACTCTGTATCTGTAATCCATCATTAATGCATTTTCCTGTACTGTATAATCACAATGTAGCTATACATATCTACTGATATTACAATGTGTGTGTTTTTTTTGTATATGATCATATCTGTTATTTTAACACAGAGGAAAAATATACCTGGGTGCTGAGTCCCAAAGACAGAACAGGAGATATTGGAGTGCACTACCTTGTTATGAAGCCAATTGTAGAGCCAGGCGTCAAATCCATTAACGCCACTGTCACTGTCATTTCCATTGCTGCTCAGTGCAAATACTGGAAAGAAACTGAGTCTTCTTGGAGTGAAGACGGCTGCAGGGTGAAAAAACAGACTTCACACTTCCACAGTGGTTATATCAAAACATACTTGAAAAGTGAGCTGTTGGATGTTTAACCAACTGGTTCTCTTTCTTTTTTGTCTACAGGTTGGTCCACTCACCACACCTTTGGTCACTCAGTGCCTCTGTAACCACTTAACTTTCTTTGGCAGCTCTTTCTTTGTTATGCCAAACTTGGTGGACGTGTCACGTACCGCAGAACTTTTTGCTACATTCACAAATAATCCTGTGGTGGTGTGTTTTGTGGGGGCCATCTTCGCTGCTTATCTCCTTGTGGTCATGTGGGCACGCAGGAAAGACATCCAGGACTCAGCCAAGGTAATTCTCAGTGAAGATTTTCAGTCTATGAAACCCTCAAAGTATCAGTGCCACTTCGTAACACCTCATTAAAAACTCTGAGACGTCACTGTACTATGTAAACTGTAAACTGCAGCATCCTTGTTTTGAGTTGAGCTGGCGACCTTTGTTTCATGTCTTGTTTACACTCTAACAATGGATCAAATTTTATGAGCTCATTATGTTTTGTGCATTAAACCTTGTCCTACAAAGTAGCAAGTGGGTACAACCATCAGTTGAATTTAAAGAATTATAACACATTGTATAAAAAGTACAACATTTTCTCAGTACTGATGTAAAGTACCAGAACTTGTATGAAATACTTGCTCTGGCCTACTACAAAATACCCTTACATTAAAAGACTAAAATATTCAGGCAGTGGGTATGTTTGTGTATGAGAGGGAACATTAGTGTGTGAATGATATCCTGCATAATCTATGATTTAAATGCCTTTTATTGCTTCATGTATCTTATATTTGATACTTAGCTTTATAACACAAATCCCTGAAAGCTGCTGTCTACGCATTCCCTTTTAGGTCAAGATAACAGTGCTTGAGGATAATGACCCCTTGGCTGAGTATCGGTATATGCTGAATTTCAACACAGGGCATCGGCATGGTGCATCCACCTCCTCTCAGGTCAGCAATGTCTTTTAAAACTGAGAGGGACTCACAAAGACAAAACCTGTCTACTGCTTTATGTTGCACATTTACTCTAGACTCTCTGTCTATCTTGATTGAGCTTTTTTTGTTGTTTCAGGTGACAATAACTCTGCTGGGTACAGAGGGAGAAAGTGAGCCCCATCACCTGACAGACCCTGAGAAGCCAGTGTTTGAGAGGGGTGGAGTGGACTTGTTCCTGCTGACCACACACTTCTCCCTTGGAGACCTGCAGAGTATCAGGCTGTGGCATGACAACTCGGGAGCACATCCTGCATGGTTATGATTTTGAGGGCAAGACTGATAATAAAAAGTTAATACTGAGTTTATATTGTTGCTATAAGCATAGTAGATCATTGTTGGTGTTATATGCAGGTATGTCAACAAAGTAATGGTGCAGGATCTGGAGACTGGTCAAAAATGGCACTTCCTGTGTAACTCCTGGCTGGCTGTAGATGTGGGAGAGTGCACACTTGACAAGGTCTTCCCGGTTGCCACAGAGATGGATTTAAAGAGGTTTAGGTAAGACCAACTATTTATCCTGTAAAAGAAATTTTTGTTTATTTTGTATTATCGTCAATTTATTATTCATACTGAATCCAAATGTCCTTTTTCTCTGATACTTTCTAGCAACTTGTTCTTCATGAAGACAGCCAAGGATTTCCGTGACGGCCACATCTGGTTCTCTGTCATTAGTCGGCCTCCTTGCAGCACTTTTACACGTGTGCAGCGAGTGTCCTGCTGTTTTTCCTTGCTGCTGTGCACCATGCTGACCAGCATCATGTTTTGGGGCATCCCTACTGACCCCTCTGAGCAGACCATGGACTTAGGTAGGTACAAAACTCCAAAAGATTCAGTCTATTTTATTATACAGTACAATAGAATACTTTACTCTAATTCAACCATACACACTGAGATGATGTGATTAATCCTGTCCTCCTGAAAGTGCTGTCCTTTAATCACATCCATTTGAACTTGATTTATTTTGCAGGTCACATCGAGTTCACCTGGCAACAGGTTATGATTGGAATACAAAGTTCAATCATCATGTTTCCCATCAATCTCCTTATTGTGAGTATCTTCAGAAATACCCGTCCTCGAGAAAAGGCCACCAAAACTGACGCCTCTAAACAGGGCAAGACTGTTCGAGTTTCTCCCTCACAGACCTCTTCCCCTCAGAAAGAGCTGAAAGACATCACGCCAGACACTGTGATCAAGGTGACGAGCACCCTAACCAGTGCTTTTAGAAGTAAGAATAACTTGTTCTACCCAACTAAAATGTGATCTCCTTTAGGACATAAAAAGAATTGCTCAGTCACTCTCAAAGGCCATGAAGAGTCCACTGCCTGACCTGGAGCTTCGGCCTGGTCAGCAGGCAGACATCAACACTCTGCTGTCTCTGGTAGAGGACATCATCAGACAACAGAACCGAGTGGCTGGAGACTTCTATACTGATGCCTCCAAGAGAGATTGCTCTATGATCCTCAGTTTACGTGCAGTTAATCTACAAGGTAAAGCGCAGCATAGCCTTTACAGTTCTGAATATGATGTGTTTCCTGTTTAAAGCCCAGAATGAAAACTTTTAGCACAATGCATCTGACATTTGATTTTTGTGTTGACAGAAAACAGTGTATGGGGGAGCCCTGAGAAGACTTCAGATGAAGTTCAGAAGAAGAGCAACAACAGACGATACCTGTACAGGCAGCTGCGTCATGTTGAGAAGGAACTGGGTTTGTTGGGACCGTATCGTTTTCCAAACCCAGACAGCTACAACCGAGCCATGGAGCAGGTTCAAGGAATGAAGGGTCTACTGGAGTACCACCTCCCCTCGTCCAGCCTGGAAGGAGACCAGCTTGATGGCAGCCCCAGTCCAGAAGAGAGCATCAACGGAGATGCAGTCAGTAAACGCCATCAAGGAGGGCTGCCATGGTGGTTTGTGTTTGTGGGCTGGATACTTGTGATTGCAACCAGTTGTGTGTCAGGATACTTCACCATGTTATATGGGCTGACGTACGGGAAAGACCGCTCTATAAGCTGGCTGATCTCCATGGTGGTCTCCTTCTTTGAGAGTCTCTTTATCACTCAACCTCTGAAGGTGACTGGCATTGCAGTTCATGGTCAAAATATTCAGGATGGATTGAAGACACTTATCATTATGAGGTCCTCTGGTATTAAAATCTGAAAATCTTTCATCACAGGTTCTTGGTTTTGCTGCTTTCTTTGCTCTTGTTCTGAAGAAAGTTGACCAGGAGGAGTATGGAGAGCCTCAGATAGATGAGAGTCTGAGGAACACAGGTATGTCTTTTCCAGTTTTCTATTATAGTTGCATTGTTTTCTGTGAAAAAACAAAACACAACGTATCAATACAGTATTCCTCTCTTAGATGATCCTGACACAGTGCGCGCAGCAAGAAGAGACAGCACATGCAGTTTCTATCAGCCACCACCTCCCACTGACATCGAGAGGATGAGGAACAACATGATCAAAGAGCAGAAAGTCTTTGCTCTCATGAGGGAGATTCTCAGTAGGAGAAGCACTTTTACATAACAACAAGAATCCAGTGTAGTACAGTTTGAGATTCTAATGTATGATATTTGTTTGTGATGCAGCCTACATGGGATTTATGTGGATGTTGCTCCTGGTGGCGTATGGTCAGAGGGACCCTAACGCTTACTTTCTGACCCAACACATCCGACAGAGCTTCAGTAGAGAGATCTCAGACAGTATGAGTATTCAGGATGTGTTCAACTGGGCAAACACAACTCTGCTGAGCAACCTGTTTGGAGAGCACCCAGGTGGGTTTTGATGTTATGACTGCTTTGCATTCACTTTGAATTCACTTGAACAAATTCAAATATTTGTCTACTTTTGACAAAATGTAAAGTAGATCAGCCTGTTTGCTTACCCATATGGAACTTTTTGTTCTTAAAGTAGAATTGCACATTCCTGGTCATCAAAGTGTAACAGTGTAAAAAGGCTGTGTGTGGTTCAAAGTAACAATTCATTTGGACTGTGACAAATAAAATTACCTGAAAATCTGTCACAGGATTCATCACAGATGGAAACTCCAAGCTGGTGGGTAACGCTCGCCTCCGCCAGGTGAGGGTGCGTAAAAACTCCTGCCACGTGGCTCCCTCCATGCAGCAGTCTGAGTGGGACTGCCACGCCCCATACTCATGGGACTTGGAGAATATGGGCTCTTATGGTCCAGGTTGGAGCCACTTTGAGGGTGATAATGCCTCACTGAACGTTCACAGCCCATGGACGTACCAGTCCCAGGGTAAACTGAGAGCCTACCCCATCTGGGGCAGCGTGGCACTCTACAGAGGAGGAGGGTTTGTGGTGGACCTGGGGCCAGATTTACAAAATTCCAGCAGGTAAGCATTTGTGATACATTAATGACCCACTGAAATGAACTAAGGAGAATGACAGACAGATAAGTGAAAAAATAAAGCTACTAATTGACTAGTTCGTTGACAGAAAATTAATCAGCAATAATAGTTAATCACTAATTAGTGTAAGTTTATCAAATGAAAACTTTTTTGAGGGCTCCTTAAGTGTGAAGAGATGCAGCTTTTCTATTTATCAATATTAACTATATTCAGATTTATTTTTGAGCTGTTCAGACAAAATAAACATTTGAAAGACGACACTTTGATCTCTAGCAACTTGCAATGAGCGTTTTTCCTTTTTTTTTTGACATTTTATAGACAAAAAAAATCCCAAAAAACAAAACAATATTTAGATGATGAAATATAATTGTTAGTCACAGACTTGCAGATGATAGAAAGACAACATATGAAAACAAAATTCACATTTGCATGATAAATGATATAAATTGATATTACTAAATCTTTGGATTTAAGTAAAGTTTTAATTTACCTTAAATTAGTGTATAAATTGTCATACCAGTAATAGTTACACCACAAAATATTGCATTGCTACCACCACCTCTCACACAGTTGGCTTCTGCATTAGCATTTTAGGTATAACATCAAGAAATCATTTAACCATGTTCCTTTTCTCTTTGTAGAACGCTTCAGTACCTTTTTGACAACACTTGGCTTGATGTGTACACCCAAGCAGTCTTTGTGGAGTTCACTGTGTACAATGCCAATGTCAACCTCTTCTGCATTGTCACACTCATGCTGGAGACCACAGCCATCGGTAAGCCGTCCATTTCCACGCTACTGTGTGAGAGCTGCACAGAAACATTTTATGAGAATCGTCGTGTCTGTCACTTTGTGTTTCCTCCAGGAGCTTTCCAGTTCCGCAGTGAACTTCAGAGTGTGCGTCTTTACCAGTCGACCGGTGGCCTTCACATCTTTGTCATGGCCTCTGAGGCCATCTATTTCCTCTTCATCATCTATTACATGTTTGTGCAGGTATGAATTCATTACAGCTCGAATTTACTACTATTACCAGTAATAATTTGGTTACTCACACAAAACTCCTCCCCTCCTGACAGGGAAAGCTGATGAAGCAGCAGAAATGGGCTTATTTCAAAATTAAGTGGAACCTGCTGGAGTTAGCAATTATCATTCTCAGCTGGAGCGCGCTGTCCGTCTTCATCAAGAGGACTTTACTGGGAAAGCGGGACATAGAGTACTACCAGAACCACAAAGACCAGTAAGCAATAAGAAAAACACAGCCAATATAAGCAAGGATCATATCTTAACGTTGGTATGAACTACTAGTTTCACTCATTTATTATGCATTTTGCTTAGCAAGTCAATGCATCTCACACTTATGAGAGAATCTGTTATTTGAACTAAATTTCAACGTAACTTTTCTCAAGTCATTCAAAACCGTTCTCAAAAGATCATTGCCTCTATGCTTTCATGTTCTGTTTCCAGATACGCCAGTTTCCACGAGACAGCCAAGGCTGATGCAGTGCTGGGGTATCTTATTGCCTTCCTGGTACTGTTAGCTACAATCAAACTGTGGCACCTGTTGAGACTGAACCCAAAGCTGCATATGATCACGGCCACTCTGCAGCGAGCATGGACTGATATTTCAGGCTTCCTGGTGGTCATGACCATCATGTTCCTGGCCTACTCGATTGCTGTGAGCAGTTTCCCACACACATACTCTGTGAAATGGAACTCGTTCAAGAGGTTGGTTATTAATACGGAGGTGAACTTTTTACTTTCCAGTCTAACCTGATGTATGGGTGGAAACTGTACTCCTATCGGACTCTGCTGGATGCTGCACAAACCATGATCAGCCTGCAGCTTGGTATTTTTAACTATGAAGAGGTTGGTATGAGACTATTTTAACTGTATCACAGCACAGTATGGCAGCTGACCTTTCATCAGTGTATGACTTACTCCTGATCTCTCAGGTTCTGAATTACAATCCAGTACTCGGTGCCTTTCTCATCGGCTCCTGCATCGTGTTCATGACCTTTGTGGTGCTGAACCTCTTCATCTCTGTCATTCTGGTGGCATTCAGTCAAGAGCAGATACATCACAAGGTAAATCACCCATGCTGAGTGTGAAATGTCTTATAATGCAGATGCAGAAGAAATGAGATACTTTTTACATTAACTGTCTCTTGTGACTTGATACTGCCTGATTTATACAATTTACTCACTGATCTTACAGCCATCAGAAGAAGATGAGATTGTGGACTTGATGCTCATGAAACTCTGCAGTTTATTTGGACTCAAATGTAAGAAACAAGGAGGTGACTGCCCAGCTGAGAAGCCAGTTGTTTCATCTGCTTCAAATAATGGGCTTTCGATTATTTCTCCTGGGAATATTCACGAGGGTTAATCTCTTCTTCTACAGTCAAACAGAAGCTGAATATTATTAGACCTGCAGAATGCTTCGCTTCAATTTTTGCTTGTCATAGCTTGCTTCGTTTATTAAAAACCAACATGTTGTTGCTTGCAAGTCTAGAAATTAATAGCATTTCTCTGCACTGCTGCAGATCTGTCACTATTGTATGAGAGGCTGAACCACCCAAAGTAGGAACTGAGGATAATCTTCATGCTATACAATGATGTGCTTTATTAAGGCTGCAGTATATTTTGTTAGGCAAATAAATGCAAATGTTCTGCTACTAAATGTTTATGCTTTTATTCCATAAAATACAAGTAAAAATGTATTTGCATCAGTCTGTTTTGTTCAACAATAGGCTTTATATGTATTATGTTATATATTTCCATCAGATGTCATCTTAAATTCGACAGCAATGTGCAGTAGTAGATAGCAGCATGCTCACAATGTTGCAGTTATATATATCATTACATTTATCACAAGTAAGTATGAAGAAGTAGACAAATAATATTTAATTTCTGTGGCAATACAACAATCATAATAGAACTTTTAATATTGGACATTTCAAACAAAAAGACCCACTTCACAAAACATGAAACACATAACACTGTAGTGTCACATTAATACAGTGATGCAAGTAAGTAATATTGTGTGTTCTGTTCTGCAAAGTTTGCATAGATTCAAATACAGTTTTCCACAGATAGGTATGTTATTTAATACACAAGCATGAGGCCGTGGAACTACAGACATTTTCAGGTAAACCATTGTCATAATCATAAATATTCTTCATTTATTTGACAGTAACCACAAATATATATATATATATATATATATATATATATATATATATATATATATTTTAAGCAGCCATACACTGTGTGAATATTGTGAATAATCTAGTTGGTTGAAACTGATGTTATTAATGATGGAATAACCAGTGAATATAGAAACAATTCATCATCTCTTCAACAGAAATGATCCCGACGTAAGGTGTACGTATTGCGTCACCCGTGGGGGCGTGGCTCGGTGTGAGCAACTCGGGTCGTCTGCTGACAACATGCGTCGTAGGCGGACCGAGGGGGGACTCGGCAGCCAAGTGACGGCGGAGACGGTTAAGCAGCAATAAGGACAGAGTCAACTCTGAGCTACAGTTGTCTGAAGTTGTTTGAAAGCTTTTCTGACAGTCAGGGAGAAAATAATATCGTCCAGCGACGTCACGCTGTATCTGAGTGAGGGTGTCCGGTTTCTCAGACAGAGGGATTGCGATGCCCTCTGACTTTATCTCCCTTTTCAGCGGGGACCTCGACCTGAATTCTCCCAGATCCTTGTACTCAAAAGGTAATGCCTTCCCTTATGTTTTTTTGCTCTGTTTGTCGCTTGTGTTTAAGTTTCTACTCAGTTTGCTGTAGTTTGTGAGTGCGTGCGTAACTTATCCAGCTACCCGTGTTTGCGCCTTACTGTTCATGCGGCAGCGTTCAGCCCCCTCAGTGTCATTTTTCTGTGAACTGCCTCCTGTCACATGCCTGCTGATAATACTGTGGACTTCATATTTGAACCTCTGTGCATACATGGTGTCCTTCAGCTTTCACTCTTGTGTTTGTTTGTTTTCTGGAGCAAGGTAAAGTAGCTGTATTTTCAAACTGAATCCCACAGCAGCTGGGTGCACACCGGTCAGACAGGTTTATTTTCCCCCTGCCAGCTGAAGAGCAGGGCTGTATATTTTCTGTGGGTGCCATCAGTGTCTCCCGCCCCTCCCCCCTCCCGGGGCACCACCACACGTACTACACTGGTCCTGAGAGTGGTGCTACCGGGCCCATAAACATAAACTGTGTCATCATCTGTATGAGAGAGCCTCAGGTAGAAAAACTGAGCTGAACTCTGAAAAAACTCCAGGGGGGGATTAGGTGTATTGTTGCATGCTTACTCACAGCAGACGTTAATAATATGAATTAGTTTATCCATTAAAGGTCCAAGTGTGCAAGATTTAGTAGTAGTAGTAGTTCTTTGCAGGAATGGAATACAATATTCATTAGTATGTTTTCATTAGTGTATAATCACCTGAAAATAAGAATCGTTGTGTTTTCGTTAAAATTAGTTCTTTATATCTACAAAGAGAGCGGGTCCTCTTCCATGGAGTCCGCCATTTCTGTACAGTAGCCCAAAACAGACAAACCAAGCACTGTCTCTAGATATAGCCTTTTGCTTTTTATGTACGTTTCACAGCCTGAGTTTGTCCGATGTGGTTGTGATCTGCAGCATGCCACTAAGTCCTACACACTGGACCTTTAGTTTTAGTTTTCAGTCAAACATACATTTGGAAAAATGCTAATTTGCATGATTAAAAACTGATCATTTTATGTTTTTAGGGAATACAGATGTATTTCTAGCTAAGTGTAACTAAATAGTACATCCATCATGACTTTATGCAAACCTAGCAAATGTTTTTTAAAGGCAGTGTCAATACTGAGAGAAACAATGAGGTAATGGCATCTGTTCAAAAATTTTAATTAAAAACATAATAACAAACGCTTTTAAAATTATCCCTATTGTCGACCTGTCAGAGGCTATGTATCAGTGTGGCACCTCTGATATGAAATCTATAGAGATCCAGATCTATAGAGCGTTGGTTGTCATGAAAAAAGTTGTTTAAAATGTATAAATAATGCTTAAAATTACCATAATTTAAAGGTACAGTGTGTATCATATTTAATAATATTTACTAACATGTTTATATTTATATATTTGTGTTTAATCACCTGAATATAAGAGTCATTGTGTTTTCGTTGTCTTAAAATGAGCCCTTTATATCTACAGAGAGAGAGCGAGTCCTCTTCCATGGAGTCCGCAATGTTGAACCGCCATTATTGTACAGAAGCCCAGAACAGACAAACCAAACACTGATCTAGACATGTGTCTTTTGCTTTTAATGTCAACTTGGCTTGTTTTTCTTACATGCTTGGAAGGAGAGGTGAGGTGTGGGACAGTATTCATTTGGTTGCAATCTGCAACTTCACTGCTAGGTGCCACTAAATCCTACACACTTGGCATTTAAAAACGTCAAATAATCTAATTACATTTTATTTCACATGTAATATGGGCTGATTATAGTTTCTATTTTTTTTGTAATCTGCTTGCATAATCCATGTAAGGACACGACTGATAAGATTTTATTGATGGCAGTGCCACTGTGGATTCTGTTTATCAGTCCAATTCTTTATCAATCAGTTTTCTGTGTGGGAAGAAAAGTAGGCCCACACAGGTTTGCAAGTGTTCCATTGTTCCATTGACCGTCAGGACCAGTTAGCCTGAGAGCTAATTGTAGCAACAGTTGTCATCATCTGAAATTAAACATGCTGTCATTGATTAAAAGGAACTGATTAGCTCTGTGGCATTTGAATAGAATAGAATGAATAGATACTTTACTGATCTCTCGAGGGGAAAGTCTTCTTTCACTCAAGGTTTTACATGCAGGTTAGCTGAGTCAGTAGAGCATCTGCCCCATATACAAAGTCCCTGCCACGGCAGCCAATGGTTCGAATCCGACCTGTGGCTCTTTCCCGCATGTCATTCCCATTCTCTCTATCCCCACATTTCCTGTCACTCTTCAAGCTGTCTCTATCAAATAAAGGCCAAAATATATATAAAAGCTTTTACATGCATTTTACCTGAAATACACACACACATACATAGACACAAGGACGTTCAAATGTAGAGAGATGAGCTACTGTCGCCCCATTTGATTCCGATGAATAGGACAGTTGGAGACCAGATTCCCATCCCTAGTATTTAGTTAATACCCATCACTGAGCATATTTCATGTCAGTATGGTCAAGCAAGTGAGTGCACAAGTTCTCAGATGAACCATTTCTTTTTAAGATTGGGCCTTATTGGCCCAGACAATGCCCCGTTTTGGGCAAATTCATTATTGATATGCTGTGCTAACAACAACAGCCCTGAATATACTTCTATTATGACTCAAAGCAGGGAGAAGATAAATGTGTGTTGATTATACTACAGAAAAAGATGCAAGCTTCTTTTTCTTCTAGTTTGAAGGATAAACTACAATGTAAAAAAGTAAAAAGTAACAAGCCCCAATCCTGCAATATTATTTAGAAATTGGTAAAATAATTTTGTAATTTTATCAACTGACATTTAGCTTTGACTCACTATACTATTTATTGACTCCTTCAGTTTTACTTTTGATTCATCAGAAAGCCTCTTGTTTGTAGACTTTCACCATTTCTTGTGTACCATATAAATCAGCTGAAATTCTGTTGAGATTGCAACTTGTTCTTTAGCCTAGCTTGTTTGCAGACTAATCACACTATTGTGCATGTGTGTCAGCATAGGTGACTGCACTGTGTGTGAAAGGTGAAGTTAGTTTAACATCTTGCCGACAAGGCCAACTCTCCTCCCGGTTGTCTGCAGGATTACTCTATTGGTTGAAAAGAAAAATCCCATTCATCATTTAATTCCTCAAATCCTCAGTATTGACAACCCATACACCACACTTACAAACAAAGACAAAACAAGAGTTATTCTTTATTTTTAAGATAATATAGAGTAGATTGTAGCAGCTAAGCTCTATTCTGTTATTTCTGCGTTTTTATTGGTTTGTTTTTTCAGGCGTTTTTTAAGAGAACTACATGGGAAAATTAAACCACGATGAGGAATGCATATTTTTAGCAAAACGAGTAGTCCAGGGAATACTAAGGAAAAACAGCCCATTGTGACAATGGCACTCAGAACAGGAATGCTGGTCATACTTTTTTTTGCGGGTGGTAAATGACTGCGGGTTAATGGACGTCATAAAATGTCTTCCCACCAGTTTCACATCAAAGGTGAAGAATGTTATGGCTTTCCCATAAGTTCTGCCAAACCCGGGTTAGTGATTGTAGAACCCAAGATCTCAACATAGTTTTGTTTTTTTCATATTGACACCCACCAAAGCCTGGTCAATCATTAACTCTCTGGCTGCTCTGTGTGTAAACCTGGGCTTAAATAGCACTCTATTAATATTGACTCTGCTGTGTTAAGCAAACTTAGCGGCATGCGCTTAAAAATACTTGATTGCCTTGAAAGCTTGTTGATATCTGATGATGAAAGAAAAATCCAGTGGAGGGAAAAGATCTGAAAAACAAGGGAAAGTCTATGTAGAGTTCATAAATGTGCCAACAAGGTCAGTGTCTTTTCATTACATGTCAGTTTGGGACTCTTGACTCTTGTGAGATCATCGTAAACATCACGAGATAGAGATGTATAGTGTTCTGCAGTCAACCATAATATTCTTTACGGTGTCTTCATCTGTTTAACATCAACCCCAACCTGTTCTGCACACTTCAGACAGTTTAGCTGGTATAGTTTTGCACAGGTGTCACCACTGATGCAATCACATAACTATGCTTGACATTGTATTGTTTTATAATCCCTGTTTAAAAGCATAGTGTGAAGAAACAAGCTGAATTGCTCCCAAACTTCTGATTTAAATATTGCAGCTCCAGCATTGACTGATTTGCATTAGCACATGGGAGCACATGTGCATATTACACTGCTTTAACACGTAATCATTTACTATTGATTTTAAGGTCCAGTGTGGCTCTGTTTATAGTATATGGCAGAAAGTTTTCGTTACTTTAGATTGAGCTTTTTATATCTAAATATACTCAGGTCCGCCACCTTGAACTGCCATGTTTCTAGTAGCCCAAAATGGACAAACTAAACACTGGCTCTTGATAGGGCCTTTCACACTGCTAGACGCCACTAAGTCCGTCATGCTTTAAGCCTTTTTTTCTTTTTTTTACTAGTCCAGCAGTTAGTTGTTTATGAAGCAGGGGCTGCCTATTTGTTAAGTTATTATGATTTAGTAATGAGTCAAATGTAAAGCCCGAATAATTTTATGGGATATAAATCAATCCTGTATTCAGTGGATCAGTGTTATGGTTCAATATTTGTAGATTGTGTCTTCTTGACGAAACAAATGATGTAAATTCCTCACATCTCCTTACCTTCTAAATCTCTTTGATTAATCATTAACGCTAACCAAACCTCAGTAAAAAGACTAATCAGGCCCAGGTCAAAATATCATCTTCTCTGGTATTTACTGCACACTTGTGACTTTGTTTCGCCGCGGCAAATCAGTGTTTAAGTGGTTTAACCCGTTGAAGCTGTAGCGCCTGCTTCCAATATTCAAGTGTTTTCTGCTACAATATGGTAATTTTATGCTATACTAAGACTAGATCCAAAAAATAATTTAGAAAATATCAGATGAAAATGAGTAAATATCTGAAGAAATATCAGTAAACTCTTAGAAGATGATCAGTAAAATATACAGCAAAGATTAGTCCAAAGATATATAAATAAAAAATATTAAAATACTGCAACATTAGTAAAATATCTAAGAAATACACTGAATGTTTTATTTTTTGTATGCTGCTGTCACTTGATAACCTCGATTTACTTTGGTGATACTTGCACTGCTGAGTTAATACTTCATTTTGTGTCAACATCTGTGGATTTTATATGCCTTGCCAGAAAAGACAGACCATCTTTGGACTATAAAATATGTATATTTTGTATCTGACAGTTTTGTATGGCTCTGTAGTGCACTATATAGTGAACAGATTTTATGATCTGCAGTAAAGTTAACAGCAAACCCATAACACCTCTAAAATACGTCAAGTATGCTGCCTAGTTTTTCAACTCTGTCAGACATTTTTGTGAGTAGGGTATCTTGACTTGGCCTATTTTTTGTTAGCAGGTCAGTTGTGTTCATGAAATGTAAGCAGATCTCTGCTTACCCTGAAGCAGCCACAAACACATATCAGCTGTTGAACTGAGTTTATGTTCTGAGTAAATGTTGCTGTGGAGCAGGGTATCACTTAGAAAAACTACAGTGCTGTGAAAAGTAGAACAAGATGCAGTGTGTTTTGAAGCTGTTTCTGTTTAACTTCTCTCCATCAGAGTGCTTCAATGGCTCCTCTGGCATAAGAATTTACAGTCCAGCATGATTTGAATTTATTAATCTATTTATTAAGAAATAGTACATTTCAGATTTAGCTGGCTTAGTTTGAACGAAGTCTAATACCTCGTCTGAAGTGCAGGAGGCCATGATGCCTAATGATTTTGCTTCCAATCAACTTGTGAAAGATTTCTCACACTCTCCTGTGAAAAACCCAAAGCACCTGTGAGATCTAACATCCACACCTTCTGTTTTTTTCCAGAGCAAGATCATTCTGAACTAAGACATTAAATATTAAGTGTGGTGAATCTTGGCTGGCATGAGTCTTTCCATTGGCAGAAGTATCCGTTAAGGTGTCAGGAGCTCATAACTAGGCTGTACACGTTGTGTTGCCAGAGTATTTTCTGGCTCAAACAGAGGGAGAGGTGGCTCTTGAACTGTCATTTATTGTAATTATTTATAACTCTTATAGGTTTGTAGTCCAGTCTAGTTTGCCAGCCAGCCTAATCCTAACCCCCTAACCCTATAGGATGTAAATCGTCTTATATCTGGAAAAATTAAAAAAACAAATGTGTTTAAATATCTAGATGGGTTGCGTTTATGATATGGTCAAATAAAGTTTTTCACAGCCCATTTACCACTTAAGCATAGCATAGCATTTTAGTATGGTGCTTAAAATGAATACCAGAAACCAGAAAATCAGCTTTGTGTAATGTAATATTCCAGCCCTCGCTTTGTGAAGCTTATCATGTTCAGTTTTTGTTGAGACTGTGCCAGAAAGCTGTTGAATCAACTGTTTGATCTTTTTCGAGGGCTGAGTGTTGTGGTTGTGTATCGTATATTTGATTGCAATATATTAAAATAAACTTCAAATTGAAACCAGTTGACCTTTAACACCCGTACTCCTGACTGTGCCCCTCGCTCATCAGCTTCTTTCTGCAGTCCCATATGCTCTCTACTACAAACCTACTGCGCCTTGTTAGTAATGTGAAAGATGCTTTTAACGGCCAGCAGTAACTGGCTCCTGCGTCTCATTGTGTTGGTATTTTTTCAGCAGCACCCTGAAATGATTAGTGATCACTGACGCATTTCATGGACACATGGGTCAACAAGACATCAAGCTTTGACACAGGAGACCACCGAACGTTTCCCATTCCCAACACATTGTTTTTTGTGTTTGTATGACTACAATCAATCCATAACCTTAACCACATGTTTATTATTGTAACCATGACAACAAAGGCCCAGTTACTTTAATGGGTAGTCATTTTAACCCAAACCACCATGTTTCCCTAAACTTAACCAAGTCGTTAGCGTCCTTAAACCGAATCAAACCTTAACCATAGTTCACGCACATCATTGAACGGATTTGGAAGCTGATGATCAGATGTTTGGAATTTGTACTTGGAAAATGACTTGCATCATGACTCAAGTACCAAAGTAGTCAAATAGTTAATTAACTGACTGAAAGTTGTGGCTCTGATGGAAGTCTATGCATTTCTACACTTTTTCAAACACAGAGGCTGACTTGGTCTTTAAAAAAAGTACTTTAGAAAAAGTTTTTAACCTTTTCTGCACATTGGGTTTTTCTGAAAATTTTCCACAGCTCTGTTCCAAAATTTTGGACTGGTAATGATCTCACCGTATTAAGACAAACGGCCTCAGGTGTTTTTTTTTCCTCCTGCCATGGATGTTTAAGACACCTTATAGCTGATCAAGCATTACCAAGAGGATTTGTTTTCTGTCAAGGATGAGAATGTCTTCGCTGTGGTCAAACAATCCGTCCTATGGCCTAATGTTTGTGGTATCTCAGTATCCTGTGTTTCCTCTTTTTTTCGGAGTCGTCTGCCGCTTCCTCGGCAGACTGGCAGGGTTGGAATGAATAGAAGCACCGGGCAGGCCCATTTCCCCCTGCATCCTGTCATTGTTGGTATTCTTTCTCGCTGTCTTTTATTGAAGTGGCACTAAATGATTTGGATGCTAAAGCCAGGAGAAAGGATGATAAATTATTGTAACAGAGAGATTCTGTCAGTTGAAAACAAAAGGAACACCTACGGCTTCTTTTTGTTAACTTGTAAGTTGATACCTTTATCAAGATGATACTGTATTGTTTGGAAAAGAAGGTGACGTTGAATGGGCACTAACCAACTGTGTGTTATACCTGCACACACTGTTTTCAGCCAAAAATATCGACAAGTTTATGAAATTAGGTGTCAAAATCAGGTAAAAATGAGCAGTATTCTCAGCTCCAGGACTTTGGGGACGTGTCAGGTGAATGTGCTAAAGCAGCAGTTTTTAAGTGACTGAAACATATCAGATGAGTTCAGAAAATGACATGACTAACTTTTAAACACTCGTGATTAATTAATCTCAATCTCTCTGCTAGGGGTTCGTGGTATGCTCATGGTGTCCTCAGTGTGTCATCACTCCACCCTTTAGGACCACCCAAAAAATCCACATTTCAATAAAAATATCATTCAAAATCTTTTCACGTTTGCAGCAGCTATTTTCCAACATATTTAATGTGTTTTGAAAGAAATCTCAGAGTTGCCTTTACACAGACTTTAATTGTTGTAGAACTTCATCTGTGAATGTATCTTCTCAACATATACTGAGCAAGAGCCATCAACCAACATCATTTAGTAGATTTGCTGTTAATGTTGATATGTACTTTTCTGACCTTGGCAATAAAGAACTTGACTTGGTCACCGCCCACATCTGATCCAGGTCAAAGCAGGACATAAAAGGTCACTTGGTTGTCTAACTTTTCTGCAAACCATGAGAATTTAAAAGATGTTCAAATTACAAACAAACATATAAATTCCATTCTGGATTTTTATTATTACTTTTATTATTACTGAACCTAAAAGGTTCAACCTAAAAGGTTCAGTAGGACAGAAAGTGAAGGACTATTGCATGCTGAAGGAGATGAACAATGTAACTTTGGGAGCTTCCAAATCTAAAACAAGAAACTAAGATGATATGATTATAAGGATATATTATTGGAAACCAAAAAGAAAAATATACGCATGTATGTTGGATGAGGATTAACTATGAAAGTTGGTTTGTTCAACTCAAATAAAACTACATGTTTTTGATGAACATTCAAGCCTGTTTACTTCCTGACTACATTATCGTCCTTGTAACCTTGTGTAAAGTTGCCCTTCCGCACACAAAACAAACGTGCTTCCAGCCCCCACACGCAGAGTCTCTTGCCTCAGGACATGTCAAGACAAGTCAAGGTGAACTGGGTCTCTCCTGCTTTGCATATCTTTACATACTGTGCATTTATGTACATCACTGTCATCCCTTATGTTTCTTTTTTTCCCATTTTAGTTGCCAGTGTTACTTCTATTTTCTCGCCCTAGTTGAAATCAGGAACTGTAACTTCTTACTGACTCAGACAGTAATAATTACTATTCATTTTAATTAACTTTCATTGTATTAGTATTATGTTGTATTGGTATTGTTTTGCCATGGTGTGTGTCTTTGTTGCCACGTCTTTAATGTATCAGAGTTTAAAAAGAGGAAGTTTTTGTTCTCATGACTAAAAATAAGACGTCATTAGCAGAAATTACAGTGTTCATCCCTCACCGTCACAGCAAGCCACAACCTGCTCGCGTAACCTTCTTCTTCCTCAGTGTGTATTCTGACGTGAAGCACTATTTTGCCATTTTTTTCTTGACATGCACATCCATAAACAAGTGATCCGGGTCCAAGGCATTTCCAGGCATTCATTTAAAGCACTTTTTGCACATTTTGAGCAACCTAAAGTCCAAAAGGAGCTGTGTGATATGCACTTTTACTTACAGACAATAGACTGTAACAAGCATCCCGCCCAGATCTACAGGCCCAAAATAAGTTTATACTCATTTTCATTTTCAGTAAAATAGTCTAACAAAGGCCAGAACAAACTTATTCATCTTTGTGATAACTGTGTTTGCATAATCTTGGCCACATATTTCCCAGTCAGCTGTTTTTGCCTCACTACTCCGTACAGACAATCAGACAGATTCCAAATTCTTAATCATCTATAACACCAAATCTTCTCAAGTAATTAATATCTGAAGGCGTAGACTCAGCCTAATGCTGGAAGGTGAGCTTGACCACATAAAAAATTGCTTGATCAAAGTCTTAATCAAAATAAATCTTGTCAGGACAGAAACACAGCAGGCGTGAGCAGACCTGCAGATTTAGCTGTTTTTTTTTTATTTGCTGTGATTGTTTTGAAATGATTTCTCAGCATACCAGACTTTTGCTGTTGGGTTTCTAGTCCCACATTCATTCGCTCTTTACTGTTCTGTTGTCAACATCTCTGAGTGCCTTAAGGCTGGGACAGACCTTCCCAGTGTATGCAAAATGCTGACCCACTGCCAGCTATTTTATCTGTTTATTCCCACTTTCTTATCAATAGAGTCAACAGCTTCCATCAGAAATCAGTCCATAAGCAGATTGGGGCAGTAAGATTACAAGTGGAAAGCGGTCAATACAACTGTAATGACCACCAAGAAACATCCAATCCAGTCACTCAAACCACTTCCAGAATTGGTCTGGTAGAAAGTTAACCATATATCTTTTGTAGTGTAAACGCTATTGTGACCTGATGTGTCCCTGACAAGAAAATATGTCACTGGTGCATGACATGGCTGTGGTTTTGGTGACAGCGGTGACAACTAGCCTGCATGAAACAAATCTGGTGCTCGTTTGGAGAAAGGCCGGCATAATAACTTAATGCATGCAGGTAGGTTTGACCTTCTTGTGGTAGTGACATACTGTAGGCAGTGACGAAATTTGAAATGGACTGGAGACACATGCACACACAGGCATACTGTTGACGTGGGTGGTTTCTTGGCTATTCATGCCTGTTCAGATCACCAAAATGCATTTTAAACCAAATGTAAACGGGGTCTTTGAGTTTTTCTTTCAATCACCTGCTCAATTGTCTATCTAAAAGACTTTCTTTTTCTTTCTTGGCTGGTTAGCAGTAACTTCCTGGTGTCTCCGTTGGTTGTCTGGCAACTGCTCAGAACCAAGAGATAATCTGCCACACACGTTTTTAACATTTTTGACATTTGTACAGGTTAAACAAACAAGATATAATTAGAGTTTTAGAGGTGCTTGTTCGTGGAGCCATGTTCCACCTTTTTTCCAGTCTTTGTGTGAAGATAAACTTACTGACTTCATCTTTACTGTAAAGCCATTAAAACAAAACTAAATTAGTTTTGCTATGAATCCTCTCCAGCTTCAGATGAGATGTGGTTAGCATGGCAGCTTGGTGATGTCACACTGTGTAGTGTATGCAGGCGTTGTTGCCAAAGGCTCTTCCTGTTGCCTCAGCACGGTTTTCCTGTGAGCCGGACAGAAATGCCTGTGTTGGCACACCAAACGCATTGTCGAACAGTTCTATTACTGGACGTTGTTAATACATCCGTGGGTGTGCGTGCGTATGTGTGTGTGTGAGAGTAGTCACCTCTGATACAGAAGAAAAAAAGGAGTCACTTGAGACCTGATTTCATTGGAAGTGCCACAGTATGTTCCAGTATATGCGCATAGGCATGGCTTTTTTTTTTTGGCCATTTTGTGTGTCTATGTGCACATGCATGCGTGTGTGTGTGTGTGTGTGTGTGTGTGTTGTCCTCTGTAAATAGTTTGAATTCCACTGCTTTCCAAAGGCACGCTTTCATGTTAAGCTCAGCGTCTGTTTCGTCTTTTCAAGTCCACTGGTAAACACAGAGCCAGAGGTAGATGTGTTGCAGAGTTTGACTTTATTTTTCTCAGTTGTATTCACTCCTAACAGTAACACAGACTCCAATGCACTGCTGTAACTATGAGCCGGGTGGTTTGACCCTCACAGGATGCTCTGTGAGCTGTTTTGTAAAGTCAGGATAGTGGTGTTTGTTTGTTGAAAGCAAATCATGTAAACTGATGCCTGGAGGTCATTCCTGATCACTTCGGGATTAACTGAACTGTATGAGCTACATGCCACAAACTCTTGGCCTGGTGTGACATAAATGACAAAGCCTGAACTGAAATCTGCCAGACTGTCACTTTGAGAAATAAGTGTGGAGAAAGAATAATGAGACCTTTTCAAAACGCTGTCAGAAGTCAGAGATTATTGGGACAGCAGGGAGTTATAGCCAAAATAGAAAATGTTTACATTTCTGGCAAAAGTGGAAATACTTGGTCACTGCTGACTTTTTATTTTGGATTGACCTAATTGAAAGCTGCAGCCACACATTCTTCACTGTCGTTGTTTCATTATTTGGTTTACAAAAAATATTTATGGTATTAACTGGAACTAATTTGCTTTTGGCCAAAATATGTATTTTCTTATTTGCTTTGATTTGTTTCATCTGTGCAGTTTTCTTCTGTCCACAGTGATCCAGTGGATTCACCTTTTTTCAACTATTCTTGTAAGATTATTACCACTCTAAGTAGCCTTTACTGTTTGGGCAGTAAGATGAGCACAAGGTGGTTAAGGCTGGAAAGATGTCAATGTATGATGCATGTGCTCATTTTAAATATAAACTGTTGTAAAGATGTACACTAGCGGTCATTCTCGAGTTTGCTAGCTGTTGCTGTTAAACAATCAAATGTATGGTTGCGATTTTTGTGTTACTAAAGCGATGACTGATATTTATCGGGTACAGGAGTATCACACAATTACCGTGATTTCACACATCCTGTCTGCTCTCATGTGGTAATTCATGTCTGTTTCTACATCAGGCGAACATTTGATCAAATTCAGTGATGGAGTCACGATCCTTTCTGTATACAATCACTGTTCAAATGCTTGTTATTATAAAACATCCAGCAACAATGGCTGCCATTGTGCAGTAGGCTCGAGGGTAACCACTTTTCTTTCAACATATTTGAGTCATCAAGTCTGGTGTAATCGCTGGATTTATTAGTGACAGATTCTGCAGTCAAATTGAAAGTTGTGTGACCTGTTTTATAGCTGATCTCATGTTAGGAAGCCATTTATTTATGTAGAGTAATTGTAGATGAAACACTTACTCTGTTACTGTTACAGGTAGTTAGTTAGGTAATTATTTACTGCCATCACCATAAATGATCTGTATTGGCCTACAGTAAAATAATATAGAACCCTCAGATAGTCTGATTTAGATATGACACATAACTCCTATAACAGATGTCGATTACTTTAACTGCTAACACCGTATGATAAGAGTTCACACGTCTAATCAATGCAGTGTTAATGAATGATGCATGACTTCATATAGAATATCAAGAACTCATGTAGTTCAGTATTAACTACACATATCAAGATATGGTGGGAGGGGGCGTTTAACATAATCGTGGAGCATTACAGGCAGGCTGTGCTTTCCTTAACATGTCATCACATTACCTGCGAGTGGCCCAAATCAATGGACGCATTCTTTTCTGCTTATCACTGATGTTATGAGTTTTGGCTTCTCTTGCATGCGGCCTTTCCCATCTGCTGCCTGTCATTGAACAAATAGTTTTGACGCCTACTGGATTTTTTCACTTCCTCACACATGCTCATCATGCCATTTTTTAACAGTAAGCGTGCTTCTTTGACGGGTTTGTCCAGCTTATAAATGAACTCTTAGTTGGAAGTTTATTAGTTATATCAGGATAAAACTATTGCAGTCTAATACAACTGTCCTGCAATACAACTTAACATCATACAGCTTGTGATGTTGAATTTTTTGTTGAAACTGTTGTAGAGAGGTGATCAACTGTTTTCAGCTTGTGTTGCTGTTGAATCATATTGTGTTACAGTGATATTTTGTCTACCTTCATTGATACTGTAAATTTAACATTAACCTCGATATTGAAATAATGAGATGGCATTTTGGGATGACTCAGGAAGTATGCACATACAAGAACGTTGAGAAAGAAAGTCATTAGAAAACTTGCTCAAGTTTGTGTCACTTAATACAGACCAGAAAACTTATATCACAATATTGAAGCATTCAAAATTCCAGCCAATATCTACTACAAAAATCATAATGATTGTAGGGATGCACCGATGCATCGGCTGAACATCGGCATCGGCCGATGTTCGCCTCCTTAACTGCCATCGGCCATTGGCAGTCACCGATGGCAGTGGCTGATGATTATATGTTGATTTACATGTCGCATGAACGCTGTGCTAAGGAGAAACCTTTCTTTTTCTTTTTTTTGGAGGCACGCCACTGGGAGTGTTTCAGAAGCGAGCATTTAGCCTGCCAGACTTTGTTTACTTGACCAGATTTGGCCATTTTCCTGGTGTATGTTGTTCTAAACATGCTTCTACATGTGTAAATATACTATGTAGTTACTTAGTTTCGCTTTTGTCTGTTTTTACGACCGGCAGTTTGCACAAGGTATTTTATTTTGAAAATCCACCGGCTTCCCTTTGATTGACGTGTGCTGCTTGTGTCAAGCGTCAAAAACAGAACAGACGCGTATTCAGCACGTAGAGACACTTCAAGAAAGATCCATGTTATGCAGTTTGCAATACATGTAACAAACATCAGCATCGGCCAAGTTGTTATTTTAAACATTGGTATCGGCCCAGAATTTCACAATCGGTGCATCCCTAAATGATTATGTATGACATAAATGTGAATTAAGCTATGGATAAGTTCAGGAAGTGTTTGTATGTAATTAATCAGTTGTAATCAGTCAAAAACTAATTTCATGACCAGAGGTTTGATATATTATACACTTATTCTTGTCTTAAATTCAGAAGCTATGTATTAATTAAGTATGAATGGTGTACTACTCATATTATAAAGGGTGTTACTTGGGGCATGGAGATGATACATATTTTTCCCACAATCTTATAATCATGTAGTATCCTGTCACTCTTAGTGCTCAGTACTTCATCTGAGTTTGGATTAATGCTGTTTTATTTTCTAATTTTCTCTCCATTATCTCATGCGAGACTCAAAAGCTCAAAAGACTTGCCCCCAGATCTGTGTTGCTATGGAGTCCCTGGCAGCCTTCATGTAGGCTTGGCTGTAAACATTTCAGGGTTGTTGTACATGGTTTGCTGCAGGTGCCAGCCCCTTCACTGTTTTTTTTTTCTTCGCTGCTCGGAAAAATGTCCGAATATACTGTCAAGGTGAGCTTAATCTACCCGTCACTTTTGTGTTCAGCTGTATTCTACCAAGATCAACATTTATGTCTTTTCTCTCTGCCTAGACTGGATTTAAAAAAAAACAAACATAAGTATGTTTTCATGGCTTCATTTCTGCTTGACAGGATTCCACATGACAATACCACTAACCTGTTGAGCAAGTTGAAGTACAGAAAAGGGTCTGGGAGCACAGTAAACAAGGCAGTGAGAGGGAGAGAGGTAGGTGGAGTGGAGGAGAGGGACAGAAGGGGAGTTAAATCAGTCACTCAGCCAAAAAACCAGTGCCACGCCCCAGGTGCCAGGGCTAGTAAGAGCAAGCAGCAGGAATGTGAGGGAAATGAATGAGAGTGTAAGTCCTGCCATTCACATGGTGAGTGCTTTCTTTTTTCACCTTTAGGCTGCACTACTTACCATATAAACATCACATGGAATGGCGTGGGTATGAAAAGCAAAAATATTTGACTTTTGGCTACAAAAATATCAAACTTTATGTGTATGTGGTTTGTTAGTCGTCCTCCTGTGTGTGCGGAAACTAAATTTGTAAACCAGTTAATGAAGGTTCAGTTGATATTTATCAAAATGTATTAATATCAGGAGTAGAGCTGATCCAAACTAACCACATGAGCATGGTGCCTGTCAGTGTGAACATTTTTGGTCAGGCTTTAATCTGTTATTACGATGATCACAGACGGACAGAAAATGAAAGGTTTTCTTCAGTGGTCTGCACAACATGACTGCAGACTTAAGTTAAAATCAAAACATCACGTGGTGTGAGTGAGTCAGTTTATTTCCTAGCTAACGAGGCTGACCTTTTTACATTTTTATGATCTCCTCCTGTGTGAAAGGAACAGTGTTTTGTCACATGTAAATAAAGAATTGCCCTCACTGTCTGCTTACGAGGAAACAAATATGCGGCAAAATAAGAACTTTTTTCAGTCTTAAAAAAAAAAACGTCAAGGGAGTGTGGAAACACTTTGAACAGGCCAGCCAGTGATTCGAGACCGCTGCTCTGAGAGAAGAGTACATATTTTCTGTCTGTGCGGTTGGCAATCTGTTTACTGGAAGGGTTGCTCACTCGGAGCACATGTTGCTGCATGTGCAGTCAGTCAGTGAGCCCCAAGAAGACTGTAGAGTTAAAGTGCAAATGCAGGGGTAGAGAAAGTGTTTTTGTGGGAGGCAGTGGGGGGCGTTTGTGTGCATGCATGTGTGTCTGTGATTTTGTTTGGAGAACTTAGCAAATAACCAGTAAAACCACACTAGAATCCTGTGTGTATGTGTGGTTCACTGTGAGTTATATGAGTTTGCCGAGTCCAGATTTAAGCTCCCTTTCTGGGAACCAGCATTCCCTGCTCTTCTAAAGCGAGCTGTAAGAGACTGGAGGGCTTTGGGAATGGAGAGGCATGGGCTGGTTTCAGTATGTCCCAGGTTTGTCTATTGTACACAGCGAGTGGTAACAATGGGAGGGTTAAGTATCTGATATACACACCAAACCCCGGGACTCAGCTGCAAGTAATTAAAGCTGGCAGTTGGCAGAGAAGAGAGTCAGGCGACTGTAATGGCCGCTCTAAGTTCATACCATAATATTTGGATGATGAATCAGGCTGCTAGTAAAAGTGTTGTCATGCTGTTGACCCAAGGCTTTCTCCCCTCCCCATGTCCCATTGGCCCTGAGGGAGGCACAGAGAGGAGAGAAAAAGGCTTTATACGACCCTGCTGCCTGTTTGTAATGAGATCTGCTGTTTATTTGGTATGCTGCAGCATTTGTTTTTACCTCAATAGGCTCGTCATTTTGTGCCTTTTGTGCTTTTGTTTTGGTCCTCCTCAAGATGTATTCAGCCCTGAGCTTAGGGAGCTCTATTGGCAGAATATGTCAGAAATTGAATACAACACTTCTTGGAAGGAGAGAGTGTGGCAAAGAGTATTCAACAAATCCTGCATACCGGACCTTTAATATAACAGACAATGTTGAGGAAAGACGTCCATAACCAAGAGAAGATGTAGCTTGGGTATTAGCATTAAACCTCATTGATTGACCAAGATACACACTGAGCAGGACATTTCCACCCCTTCCAGCGGCTATTGGTAAAATCAAAACATATCATCTGAAAATATACTGATTGTTGTCACAAGTAATACTAATACTAATTAAAGTAAATATATATCCTGACAATGAAGAAGCTGGAACCAGAGGAAAGATGAAAAATAATTTAATCAGCTAACTGTTGCAGCGTTAGTCACCAGCCTTAAAGGGGAACTCCAATTTTACACTTCTTATGTGTGTTTGGGAGTACTGCTGCCTATGTGAAAACTGTTGTATGAAGACACTTGATTGAAGACAATTGATTTACTAAAAGTCCTGATCAAAACCATCATCATAATCAAGGTGACTTGTTTGCACAGTGTATTCCCACTCTGTCAGTTTGTTTTATTGCTCAAGAGTTGATCAGCAAACAAATCATGCATTACACTTTTGTTTTGTTTTAAACTAATGCAATCTGTTGTGAGTTGAGTTTGTAAGCTAGAAATGGAACCGTTGAGCACCTGGACTGAGATTGTTATTGTGCCTTGTTCTCATATTTGAATGAATATTTCCGTGTCATTTATCGTATTTGATGCAAACAGTTGGCAGGGTGTGTTCTTACATAAGAGTTGTGACGTAAGATTGCTGTATGTGTAACTCTGGGATTACAACACCAACAAAATCAGAGAAATGGTATTTCTGAAGGGAAACAACTTAAAACAACATTGTCATTGAGCTGACACACAAGTCACAGTTGAGCTGTCACCCTGTCGTCCCTTTAATGTGTTCTCACTTCTTTTTTCAACAGAATCGGCGTATGATCTTCTTCCCAGAGAGCTACAGTTGCCTTTCACCACTCAGCAAAACCCAAAAGTCATGAGTCAAAAAAGCGGCGGAGAGGCAGGGCCTCCCCCTTCAGCTGCTCTAGCATCAGGTAGGATCCTGCTCCCTCATATCTTTATTTCTCCTCTGCGAGCAGGACTGATCATGCCCCACCCCAAAGAAACACAACTCATGTAACCGTCTGTAGCTGCGGGCAAACACAGACCTGACCTACCTCCGTTCTGTTCCTGAATCCAAGAAACCCAAAACAAAACCAAGTGCTTAACAAGGAAGTTGTCACTGGCCTTAAGTCTTCTGAAAGTCAATCTATCTGTACCCGCTGGTACGTTAAAATATTTGGTCGAGGGGATTGTTGTTGTGAATACTTGTGTTGCACTGTTTGTTGTGATCTCTTGCAGCAACAAAGTGTTGAAATATAGCTGATGTATTGCAGGTTCAGATAATATTTAGAGACCTCTGCCTTCCCAAGTTTTTTTGTGATACAGATTACAAAATAGATTAATGGTTTAAACTGTGCACAGTACACAATAATGATTAGAGAGCCTAATTAGACTTATTATTCACAGTGTTATTCACAAGCACAACATACTTGGTTGTTTTAAACTTTTTTTTTCCTTTTTTATGGAATTAGGAAGCTTTGAGTGGCTGTAATCGCCTTGTTGACCATTTTGTACTTCCAAGGTGGTTATTCACACGAGAAAATCATACTGGCAGAAGAACACAGTCCAAAAATGAGATATACTTAAAGTGTACATAGCTGGAAAAGATGCACTTTGGCATGCGGCAAAGAGCCACAGGTCGGATTCGAACCCTGGGCTTCCGCAGTAAGGACTGAGCTATTGTACATGGGGCTGCTCTACCAACTGAGCTAAGCGCCGCTCCGGAAAAGATGCACTTTAGATGACTCACATGGATGACTGATGATTATACAGTATTTTATTTAAACAGGTTCTGTATCAGTTACTGGAAAAAGTTAAGTTTCACTGAAATGAGCACTTGGATTGTTTGCTTTTATGCTGACATTGTACATTGCAAATGTGCAAAACAGGATGACTGCACAGCACATCCACAATACAGGACACACAGGTCTGAAGAATATTTTAAGATTCATCTTTAGTTCTGAGAAGTCTCAGCATATTCTTCCTGTTTTCTTTGACCATTCACATTTTTATTTTGCATTCTCTTCATACATAGTGATGTCCAAAAATACAAAACTTCTGAGAAGTCAAGGCTTAGCCTCCCTCCCAGCTCTCACATGATTAAGAACCAGCAGAGAGAGTGTTATTAGTGACTTTTTCTTGATTTGTAACACAGTTCTTGCGGTTTTAAAATGTTTATTGGTGCTTATATAATGTGATTAGGGT
Source organism: Protonibea diacanthus (assembly GCA_028641955.1). Lineage (NCBI taxonomy): Eukaryota > Metazoa > Chordata > Actinopteri > Sciaenidae > Protonibea > Protonibea diacanthus. The sequence continues at coordinate 23,278,501 of CM053976.1, read as the reverse complement.
TCAGAAACTCATAACCCACCTCTCAACATCTGTAATGCCATTGCACAGATAGCATTTGTTCATAGATTTGAGTTGTTATTGTATGTTTTTATGTCTTTGTGTTTTGAAACTTGCTCAGACTGAGACTACCTCCACGTTTTATGTGCCTCCTTTTCTTTCTGGCTGTGTGTTTTGCAAACTAATGAGTCACCAAACAATCCAGAATGTCAACAGCAGTCTAACTCCTTTTTACAATCTGCAACTTAACCAGACTTTTCCCCCACTCTTCATCTAGTTCATTGTAACTATTTGAATGCTTTTGGAAATTACAGTGTATGTCAGCATGCTGGAGCAACATTTTCTGACAAACAAAATAGCCTGTGTTATTATGATTTTAAAAAAAAATCTGAATACATTTTTACTGTTCAGCTCTTATTGCTCATTCGCTGTCTCATTTTTATATTCCAGGAAGTTCCCTCTGAAGCAGGGAGTGTCTGCATATAAAATGGTCTGCAGTTCTCTGCTTCATAGGTCAGAAGCTTGTTTATTTTGTCTCTGTGGCTACGTTCAGTCCCAACGAAATTAACTTTTGTAGCAAAAAAAAAAAAAAAAAAAAAAAAAAAGAAATAAAAAGAAAAACCCAAAATTAAAGCTCCAATAATTGGCATGCATTATATTGTACATTGTTTTGAACTTCCCTCTCCATTTTATCATTTTGTCAGTTCAACATGAACAAAATGCTAGTAATAATAATAAACTCATTCACCTTTTTTGGTTTGTTTTTTAATCGCAAATTCATTTATTCAGCATATTTAAAAAATATGAATCTCTTATATCTTATGTTGTTCCTTTTTTCTCACACATATACTGTGCTTCACATATTATACATATAAAATCTTTTAGCCACACAGGCACACACATGTAAGATTCATTGAAAAGGGGGAAATTTGATTGGTCAAATTTAAAAAAAAAAAAAAAAAAAAAAAGCCAAAAAGAAACAATCATGAACAAATTTTGCTGCTTAAATGGGACTGCTAGCCAACACTGGTTGGGATGCCTTTATTCACTGTCCAATTATTTGCACTGTAGATGCCATGTCCACTATGACCATGGAAGGCCCCCGCAGTGCTTTTTCCACCTCTTCCAGCTCCACCATGCATTCCAGTATGTCAGCCAGTGACCAGAACCAAGTTCACAGCAGTAATGTTGACCCAGAGGACCCCAGGAGCAGCAGAGCGGTACCAGAAGTTGTCGGAGCAGAAGGTGGGAATGGTAATGGCAGCGGGGGCGGGAACTGCAGGGGTAGCAGTGAGCTAGGAGGAGGAAGAGGCGCAACTTCCCAGGAGCCCCAACCACATCTCCAGATGACCCCATCTAAACGTCGCACTGTACTGAACATCTCTCCACCTCCACAAGACCTGCTTGATGATAGCCGTATGTCCTGCCAGGATGAAGCATCCGTGGACTCAGAGCAGAGTAACAGCATCTGGATGGATGACTCTCTCTCCAACTTCAGTATCATGAGCTCCATCTCTTACAATGACAACACAGAGGTGCCACGAAAGTCTCGTAAACGCACCCCTCGCCAGAGACCTGGTCCTAAGTCAGTACGTGCAGGGGAAGCCAGCATGGATGTGTTTGATGCAGACAGTGCCAAAGGTCCACACTTTGTCTTGTCACAGCTAGGCCCGGACAACAAGAGTGGATCAAAAGGAAGGTTTGTGTAACCTTAGATATATTTAGTTTGCAATACTACATTAGTCACAACTGAACAACAATAATGTATTTTACGTTCTTTCTTTGTGAAGTGGACGAATCGGGAAGAGCCGTGTATTTGATTGAAAAACTGGAATTGACTAGCACTCGACAAGTCAATAGTCCAGATTGGACCCTGTATGTTTGACACCCTGTGGACAAAACGACTGATCAATGCATCTGCAAAAACAATAATCAGATTAGTTTATAATGAAAATGATTATTAGTTGCAGAGCCCAAAAAGAGCTCAAAATTAATTGACTTCTTGTTGCCTTCATATTCTCTCAGTGGGAGTTGTACACTTGTACAGGTGGGTTCTTAATTCTGTTACTATTGTCTCAAAGGCCCTTCTGGATAATCTCATGCAGCGCTCATCCTGACTGCCAGAATAGGTATATATAGGAAATGACACATTACACAACAGATGGAAATCTTCATCAAACTACTCCGGCTCTAAATTTCCCACCACACTTTGAGTGAAGAAGAGCGGTTAGATCAGAGGGGAGGGAGGGGCAGGATACTGAAGTACAAACAATGGTCAGCCACAGTGAATCACAGAGCCTCTCTCAAAGACCTAGGATAAGCAGAGCAGATTAAATAAACAGATAACTCTGAATGGTTTAAGAGCTGGGGATAGAATATGGTTGGTGGATTGAGGGCCTGCTAACTCTGCAGTGCTCAGAGCATCATGCAGTATGAGGAGGTGGGGGTTGTGGGGGGTCTGAGCAAATAAGGACAGGGTCATAATCTGTTAAAGCAAGTTCCAGACATTCTTTGCTTTTTTCCATCACAATACCAGAAGTATGATGCCAGCTAGTTTCACAAATTAAAATAAACCTGCTAGAAAATGTCAGAATCAGACGTGATCCCAGTGGTCTTTGTTGCAGCTCTGATGATCCCCAGACAACTAAACAGAAAGGAGGAATTCTTTTGATGCAATACCCACAGAAGAGTGAGGGGAAGGATCTGAAGATCCTCGTCCAGCCTGAAACTCAGCACCGAGCCCGCTATCTGACCGAAGGCAGCAGAGGGTCAGTGAAGGACCGTACACAGCAGGGCTTCCCTACTGTAAAGGTAACTGTTAAATCCCGGACACAACCTCTGTAATGACTCTTGAGCTATGCTTTTGTTTAAGGTTAAGTCAATGATTGGATTTGGATTTGCTATTCTTAGAGCCATAGGAGCAGGCAAAAATGTCAAACATGTTCCAGGTAGAAGAGTAAAGCTCATTTGTTTGTCAAAATGTGACAGAGTGAAAATGTTTGTACTTGAGTTTATCTGCTATAACTATTCAGAGACCCTACGACCCATTGTCTAAGAAAGATTCAGCAGTGTTTAGTCCAGCTGCTTCTGTTTTCCTGATCTTGATAGAATAGTCAGATCACAAAAGAAAACAATGTTCTCTACATAAGAGAGGATGATGTGATTTTAGAGTGATCTGCAAAAATGGCAGAAACCCTTCATGTTTCCAAGTAAGTACTATATATCTCTGGACCTCAGACATCTGGCTGTCTAGTGGAGAATGCGGAAGATGAAGCATTAGGAGTTGGACCAGAGACACCGTCTAGCATTTCATTATTCATTTATGCGAGGTCTGCTAGTTCATTTACTATTAGAGCTTGTGAAGAGCAGGGGTACCCACATGCAGAAAATAAACGGGCATAGAAGTCAGAAATAGGAGGCAAAAAACAAGTGCCAACAATTACAGGTAGACAGACTAGATTGCACAATAAAATAATATGAAAATGAGCTGATGTACAAGTCAAGACTAATTGGGACTTTATGAGAAGATGCAAAAATGCACTTGGCCAACACAACAAAGGCTACTGAGTGAAGTACACTTAGTGAGCATCAGTATCTTCACCATTTTTGCATCTACCATCTCACAGTGTGTGTTGTATGTTTTTTTAATAATGCATATATTGCTTGTCTTACACAGCTGGAGGGAGTGAATGAGCCAGTGGTTTTGCAGGTGTTTGTTGGCAACGATACTGGGCGTGTGAAGCCTCATGGATTTTACCAAGCTTGCAAGGTGACCGGCCGCAACACCACAGCCTGCAAAGAGGTGAACATTGATGGCACAACTGTCATCGAGGTGTCCCTTGATCCAAGCACCAACATGACACTAGCGTACGTTGTTTTCTTGACATTGAAATTGGGTTGTTTTTGTGATAAATGTTACTCCAATACAGAATTTCATTTAAAGTTAAACCACAACCGGGGTCCACTTTTTGAGAGAAAGCAACGCTTTCATGTGCCCAAACCAATTGTTTAATAAAGTGACTTCCTCGTGGTTGCATAACCAGTTGTTGTAATAAGATGCTGAGGTTTTTAGTGTTGTACAGAGTTGAGCCAGTTAAGCAAACACTGTAACACTGTTTGTTGTTTCTGTGCTAACATTACCTCTCTGTGCAGGGTGGACTGTGTTGGGATCTTGAAGCTCCGTAATGCTGACGTTGAGGCTCGCATTGGTGTGGCTGGGTCGAAGAAGAAGAGCACGCGCGCTCGGTTGGTATTTCGGGTCAATATCCCCCGTCCAGATGGTTCAGTGCTCACGCTACAGACTCCCTCATCTCCAATCCTGTGCAGTGAGTCAGTCTCCTTGTGTTTGTGTCTGTGGAAATGCTATGAAATGAATTGGTGCACTGAAAAATAAAGTGTTAGATTGTAGATAATTTAAACCAGTTTTCAAAAGAGAAAAACAAGCAGTTGACCTGTCACCTAGTTGGTTAATAATTACCATTATAAACTGAGCTATTTTCTTCCCTTTAACGAGAGATGTTCTGCTGTGAAGTTCAAATATAGCCTGAGGTCAGGAGACTGTCGCCTTTTGATGTCCACATTTGGAGGCAATATGTAAAGATCCCTCCAGATTCAGGTTTTATTTAATAATGCATACCGTATGAGGGCGTGGTTGGTTTCATAAACAGGAAAGACGCTTAAGGCCATAAGAAAGTTTCTGAGTAAGTGGATTTGGTAGCACTGCTTTGAGAGAGACGAGGCTGAAAGAGAAGGGAAGGGCAAAACAATAGAGGTGTGGGGACTATTGTTTACACAGAGCCAGCATGCAATTCAGGGAAATATCTTTCCACAAAAGAAAAGAATTGTAATCCCTATTAGCATATGTGTGTGTGGTGTAGAGTAAATGTCTTGAGGATTTTGTGATGTTGTGCTTCAGGTTGTCCCGAGTCGTTTTTCCCATTTTAGAGTTTTATGATAACATCTTTGTTCAGATGCACATCTTGAAAAGATTCGATGTGTAGGATTTAGTGACATTAAGCGATGAAGCTGAAGATTTCAACCAGCGAAATACCTCATAACTAACCCTCCCCTCATGTGCATATAAGAGGAACTACAGTGGCCGCAAAAAAAGGTGAAAGGCTCTAGAGCCAGTTTTAAGTTTGTCCAGGTTCAAGGCTACCCTGGAAATATGATGGTGTGACATGTTTGACTGTAGATAAAAAGGACTCATTTTAAGGTAACAAAAACACAGTGATTCTTATTTTCAGGTGAATATACACTAATGAAAACATTTCTGCCAATAGATCCTAACTCTTACATACTAGATCTAGAATCGTTTTGTATTGAAAGAGTTTTCCAATGAAACAGCCTGAGATATTGTTTGAAATGTTTTTGTATCAGATTATCAGACATTTTTCAAATATAAACTACAAGTGGGAACGTTGCGACAGTGGATTGTGCTGCAGGACAGTTCTTAATCCTTTCACCATCAAACCTAAAGCAAACACTGTCACTGCTCATAATTAGTTTGTAAGCTTGTCTCATCTCATCTAATCTCAAATGTCACTTTTAGCCAAATAACAAATCTGATTTTATAAATAGTTTGTATATGTATTTGTGTTTTTTTGTTTTTTGTTTTTGTTTGTTTGTTTTTTTATTATTATTATTAATGCCAGCATAACATCTGTGGAAAAATAAATTTGAACCAGTCTGCTTTTAGTGCTTGGTGTTATTATTTTAAAATCTGAAAAACCCTCAAAAACCCTCATCAACGAGCTTTGTTAAAACTGTTTATCTATCTGCTCTGTTTACAGCTCAGCCTGCAGGAGTGCCCGAAATCCTGAAGAAGTCACTACACAGTTGTTCAGTGAGGGGAGGAGAAGAAGTCTTTATCATTGGCAAAAACTTTCTAAAAGACACCAAGGTCATATTTCAGGAGAATGTTTCAGGTAAGAAATGTGTCTATTTTTTAAATATGATTTTGTATTTTTGTTTTTCTCCAGAAAACTTGTGTTCATGTTGTGCTTCATCTTCTGTCCTTTCTTCCAGATGAAAAATCATGGAAGGCAGAAGCTGAAATTGACATGGAGCTATTTCACCAGGTAAAAATGTGTGTGTGTGTGTGTGTGTGTGTGTGTGTGTGTGTGTGTGTGTGTGCGTGCGTGTGCGTGTGTGCATGTGCGTTATTATTGTACCGAATGATTAGTGCCAATTACTAATGAGCTGAGTAGATAGAAGCAGCCATTTCAGATTTGTATGAGGCTTTAGATGTAATCACCTTAAATGGCTGCTGGTTCAAAGGTTTGAGTAGTCTTATTGTGTTCTGACCTAATTACACTCTGTCTCAAAGGCTATACTGAGTGTGTCTCAACAGTCTAGTTTAAACCTTTGCCCTTGTAAATAAAATGGTCAGAAATTGGTGAATTAATGAATTAATGATTAATGAATCTGCAGCGCATAGAAATACTGGAATGACATTTACGGTAGTTTTTTTGTTGAAGCACTGCTGTGGAGTTCTCAGGCTCAGGTCTGAAATGTGTTTTCAATCACTGTATTATTCATTTGTTTTTGCTAACTTGCCCCCAAGAATCACTTGATAGTGAAGGTTCCTCCATACCAGAACCAAGCCATCACCTCCTCAGTGTGTGTGGGAATCTATGTGGTGACAAATGCTGGGAGATCCCACGATGTTCAGCCGTTTACCTACACTCCAGATTTAGGTTTGTTTCCAGTCATTTTCTTTTTACAATCAACTGGTGGGAAAAGCAGGTAGTTATATATCAAGCAACCTTCCGATTATCATTATTTACAAAGCACTTCTTTATATTTACTGGTTGGTACCACAGCTGGCTCACTCAGTTTCTTAACCTGAGTTTAAAAAACAAGTTGTGTTGTAGTTAACCTCCCCCAAAGTGTTTATTCTACGCATACTTTCACCACTACAGAAACAAGAGCTGCATCACAGCTTTGTTGTGTTTATACCCGCAAGGTTTTTTTTTTTACTCAGCACCACCACCTACAGTTCAGTAAGAAATCAGAAATCTAAGCACACACAGGACATCATCCACGTTCAGGACTGTCTTTTATGAACACACTTGCACACAAAACTTTGAAAGATGTGATCATCAGAATAACTAAAATGAAACAATGAGAACAGTGATTTACAGTCCAGTGTATCACATTTAGCGTCTTTCCTAATAACCTTATTATTATGTTGTATTTAACATTGAATTCCCAGTTTTGTTGTTGCTTTTGCAGCCAAAAATGATGTTCCTGTGAAGCAGGAGATGCCCTCTCCAGTGAAGACCTGTTCATTTGATGAACAGATTAAAGGTCTGTTTCCACTTAAATATTCTACATAACTATAATTATAACCTCCCATTTGACAGCTGTTTATTTACTAATATACTGTACATAGGGTGCATTTTTCTCACGATTGTCTGTCACTTCTGAATAGCTGAGCACAAATCATTAAAAGAAACATTTTAACAATAAGACTTCTTGTATTTCCAGGTCTTGCTCCTTCAGTTCTAGATGGTGCCTTGATACCTTCGATGTTGCCTTTAGTGAAGAGAGAAGATGTCACTCCAATGGAGGTCACCAGCAACCTCCAGTCTTCTAGTGTATTTAAGGTGATGTACTATTAACTATTAAATACTGATTTAGATGTTCAAATTACATAAATATTTACTAAAATTCAGTTGAGCTCATACTTAAGTGACTTGAATATTATACGTGGAGTTACATGTATGTGTTTTGTAAACTGATGAGCATCTAAGAACAAAATAGAGCGCGTCTTTTATCTTCTATTTTGTGTTTTCAGCAGACTGGTGACCTGCATCCAGCCCAGCAGAGCACAGAGATGACTGCAGGGCATCTAAATAAAAACAGACCCTTCCCCAACAACTTGTCTCAGCCTGCAGGTGATGCTGACAAAGGCCAGGCACCTGTTTTTACTAACACAGAGCCCTTAAGCACGATCCAGAAGCAGGACATTGCAGCTGCCGGCTCCTTCACTGTGCCTGCTGACTCTCTGCTCCAGCAAGGCCCACAGCAGTTCCTACTGGAGCCCAGAGAGGGCCTCAGGCAGGAGAGACCTGGCAGTGGCAATGGACCTGTGGGGAGACTGTGTGGAGAAACTGCACCTCAACAGCAGCAACTGCCGCTGTACCCCCCAGACGAAGTGGCCCAGCTGGAGGAGGCAGTGAGGCAACTTAAAGCCAAAGGTTTCTGTAACTTACCTCTTCAGTCTGACAATTCAATGGCCAAACAGCAGCAACAGCACATCCAGCACCAACAACAGATCCAAAAACAGCAAATTCAGCAGCAGCAACAGCAACAAATGCAGCAGCAACAGCTTCAGCAGCAGCAACAGCAGCAGGTTTTGGAGAATTTACAGCAGCAGCTGTTTCAGTCACAGATTCAGATGCAGTGTGGCATGTTTCAGGATGCCTCTCAGGGCAAGAACGCCGAACAGCAGGGCTCGACACAAGGAGTGGTGCCAAACCAGGGGACACTTTTCCAACAGGCCCAACAGCAGCAACAGCAGCAGCAGCAACAGCAACAGCAGCAACAAGCAGCTCTCTTTCAGCAAGCAAGTGACCTTCTCTCTATTCAGACCAACTTCCTTCAGCAGACACCCTCACATCCTTCACCACCCATGTTCCACAATCCCAGTTCTTTGGCTGAAACACAAGATCCACAGGGGGGTTTGTTTCAGAAAGCCTCTCAGGAGCAGGTCCAAGCCGCTCTTTTTCAAAACACCATGACGGTACTGCAGCCTCCAGACCAACAGTCCTCATCTCCTGGACTTTTCCTCCCTCAAACATCTCTGCCCTCCCAGCTTACAACCAGCGGTGCTCAACAACAGCAGCAGCAGCAACAGCAACAGCAGCAGCAGCTGGTCTTCCTCAATGCCCCTGAACCACAATCAGTATTTCAGGCTCAGACCCAGCTTTCCCCGATCCAGCAGAGAAGTCCCATGGAGCAACAACAGTCCTCCCAGCCACAGCCTCACACACAGCCAGCCCAGCAGGCGTCCCTGTTTCAGAACATCTCCCCACATCCATCTGCAAACACACTTTCTCCAGGCCAGCAGCAGCAACAGCAGGCTGGCCTGCTGTTCTGCAACAACCCCCTGCCCACTCCAGACCAGGCCTCCAGCCTCTTGTTCAGCAGCCAGGGCCAGATGCCACCGCTGACCAGCAGCAGTTTGGTTTCCCAAGAGCCCCAAAACCCCTCTCTGCTCTTTTCCCAAGCCAACGTGGTGACAGTAAACCAGCAGGATCGCTCTGAGCCCATGGCCTTAGGGAACCCCACTGATCCACGACAGCAAGTCATGTTTCAGGGGCAGCAGCCGATGCAGCTGGGCAGCGGCTCAAACAACCGGCAGGGGCAGCCTGTGGGCCTCTTTATGCCTCAGTCTAACATGACTTCTCTGCAGGGAGGACTGGCTGCTCAGGAGCTCGCACAGTCAGCCATGTTTGCTCCACAGAACGGCGTGGCAAACCTGCAGACGACCACCTCTTCCCCTGTTCAACAGCCAGGCACTCTGTTTCAAACCGCTGTCAGTGGGAGCATCAACCAGCCCAGCCAGCCTCAACAACCTGGCCTCTTCCTGTTTGGGATTCAGAACGGTAAGACTTTGATTAAACAGGCACACGCCCTTAAACATGTTTAGATGACTGCCAACTGGTTCAGATGGCAGAAACAATATGAAGCATATACAAAGCAGCTTGGAAATTTATGTGCCACCAACATATTTATTTACTTTATTCTCGTCATAAGTTTGATTTACTTTATTCCCCTCTTAACTGTTATTACCATTTTAGTGGTTATGTAGTTCCTCCATACAGAATTCCCTGTAATAGTATTGATAATTGTCTTTCAGTGGAAATATACTGTGATATAACAGTATTGGGATATCTTAATACACTTTCCATAGTCAAAACTGACTTAGATTGGCCATGTCTGAACACAGTTGTCAGTGTGAGGTTTGTAAACTCATCGTTTCTCTTACCTTCTTCCAGATTGTGGCCAGATGATGAACACTGCTGGAAACACGCTGTCAGATCAGATTATCGCCATCAGCCAGTCTGGTCAGAACCAAAGAGAGAGTGACGCACACATCCAGTCTCTGCTCAACCAGTCCTTGTCTCAGTCTGGGTCTGTGCAGAACAGCATGACTGCCTCTCAGAACATGGAGAAGATTGATGACCTGCTGGTCAGCCTGCAGGAGTCGGGCAGCAACTTAACTCGTTCATACTAACCCTTCACACAAGTTTGTTTTGTTTGTTTGTTTGTTTTTTTTACTGGTAATATCTGGAAGAATTGTAAAATGTGGACAGAAAAGTCAAAATAGTTTCTGTTGATGATTTGTGAAAGACAAAACTGAACACTTTGTGCTTATATATGATCACCAAATAGTTTTCTGCCCAACACACAGGATTCGTTAGGAAAGTGCAGTGAATGTGAGCTAAATATTGTGAAGTGCTGCTGGCCTTGTTGTGCCAGTCTCCCCCCACCCTCCCCCCAAAGAAAAGTCCTCATGATTATCCTCCAGAGTGGCCTGAAAGTATTATGAGGGACCAACTGGACAAATTAATATCCAGACATAGAACTAAGAATTTGGTTTCTTGGTTGAGTGCGCTTGCCAAGAAAAGAGATGGACCCCAGGTGGGAAGAGACAAATTATCAGGACTGTTCTCTGGGAGAAGCAGAATTCGGCCCCTTCCTTCAGCTTTTCCTCTGAAAGTAGTGTAGTGGCCTTTTAATTGTTCATTTAACTTGTGAAGTTCTGTATATATCTGTAGATAGATAGTCAGTGATGTTATCTGCAGCATCTTTCCGTTCTTGTGGTGTTTTCTAAAGTGTTCTCCAAAGTGTTTAGTGGTTTCCATGAATAGTGTTCCCTTTAATACTCGTTCTGTATTTTTTTTGTGTTGCTAGAAGGGTAGAGTGTGTGGTACAGTAGGACAGTTCAGACAGACTGTGGTATGTATAGATGAATATGTGGAAGATGTGGAAGATGAAGGTAGCCACTGTTGACGTGGCTTGAATGTTTTAATGTGATGTATCGGTGCGGAAAGTGTATTGAAAGAAGGTTAGAGATGTAGAGAGGAGGCAGAGAAATGAGAAGTAGAACTGCAGAAATAGTAAAGTTTTCTACACTAATCTGATATGTAGTTACAAAGAAGAGTCTCTGGTCAGTGGATTAGTAGCTAGCTTGCACCTGATGATATGAATTAATTCACTCTAGCTGTGTCTGGTAGCCCAAAGTGACTTTAATCAGCAGCATATGAGAAAGAAAATGGGAAATATAAATAATGTGGCGTTTGTCGTGGCTAAAATTAGGTCTAGTCTTGCTTGGTACAGTACAACCTCTGAAAGAACATTTGTAGTTCAGACAACAGCTGTGCAGTGAAGATAGTCACCTCCAGCTGTGAAACATATCTTTCAATATTAGATACCAGCTCCACCACAGTGTACAGATAGCACTTTGCAATATAGGTAAGCAGGCTAACATTTAGTCTGTATTCAGCCAAAACCAAACTGTGTCAGTTTGATACTTTTTAGAACTGAATCACATTTTAATACTTTACAAAGAAATTAATCTTTTAAGAAAGAGTGATGGTAGAAATATACCGGTAACAAATATTGGCTGAGACTTTTTTTTTTCTTTTTACATGTATATTCAGCACTTTACGATGCTGTTCTTTGTGACCACTTTACAGTACAGTCCCACAAGAGGTGGTGTTTTATCTTTTAAGCCACCTCTTCCTCATTGTTTACAGTGAAGAAGATACATTTTTTTAACATGGATATGGATCGGAAATTATTGTCATTACTGTCCTGTGTTTGCAACATCTGCGTAGTGGAGCAGACTCATAAAAATATATATTTCTTTCAAGTGAGCATCATTAAATTGATCATACATACGTCAGTAACCATACACCACATTTTTCCTGTTTAGATTTGTGGTCAGTGCATCTTATTGCCAGCCATGTTACAACTATCATTATTCATTCCCAAAACCTAATCTATTATTTATACCTGAAAACCAGCTTACAGATCTTGACAAATGAGATGTTCGTATTCAAATAATGTCATTTCAGTTGAGATATAACTCTTATTTAAATACACACATCTCAAGTGGAGAGAGTGGAATGTAATATAGCTTTTTGTCATAAGGGTTATGTGTTTTTGTGTCATTTTAATGGCATCATTCTGCGTCCGGCACGCATAAACTGGAATAGTATTCTTAAACCAGCTAGAAAAGAGCCTTTTTTTTTTACATTAATGTGATGGATTTGGTGAATGTTGAGGAGAAGCAGTTTGTTGGCTACAACTGTACATTATACTATCCAGGTTAAGGTATTAACATGCAGAAACAGAGCCCATTTTACATGTTTTCTTGTAAATGTACAAGTACAAAAGACTTGATGTTGTCATCTGCAGTTGGCCAGTGGCCTCAGGACCAAAGTTTGACTCGAATCTTGCTTTGCATAACTCCTGATGACAGGCCAGTTTTATGGCTCGTGAGCTTTTATTCTTTTTTTTTTTTTTTTTGCAACTTTATTTTTTTTTAATTTGCCTTAATCATTATTAGGCAATGGCATGATGTCCTGCTGCCACACTTTTCTTTCTGTTTGTTTGTCCTGTTGTTTTCAAAAGAAAAAAACAACACGTGTGTGTCATGTTTAGTTTCACTGTAAGTGTACGCATGAACAAGGGGCTGGTCTCTCTGATGATGACGGAATTAGCTCAGTTTTATGCCTCAGTTTGTTGTCTTGTTTTCTCTGTACAGTTTGTTCGAAACACATACATTAAAACACCGTTACATTTTATACAGTTTAAATTCAGAAACAGCTGTTGTTTGTGATGGAGATGATGTAAACTAATGTGATCTGTGGAACTACGGCGTGTCAGTTTGAGCAGTTTGAGTGGTTTTTAAAGGGACCCTACTCCTGAAGGAAACCTGGCTTTGGAGAAAAGTGCTATCTGTGATCGGCTTTCTTCAACTTGTGAAATAGAAGAACTAATATTTCCAGTGTTGAGTATTTATGATTTTATTTGTTTTTGTTTGTTTTACAAAGTTTAGAAAGAAACTATCTTTTTTTTTATTATTATTGGTATAGTACCTGTGCCTCTTTCCGGAGAAGCGTATCTAATTTATTCGTGTGTTGGTTATTATCTAAATTGTTTCCTGTAATCATAGTTGTGTTCAGATATTTTCTAGTTGTATTGATGACAGCAATGTGATTTGGCCCCCACATCTGCTGATACTGTAACTGGCACGTTGTGATGGTGATTAATGAGATAGTTAAGTGCTTTGTACACGATGAATACCATGTACATTCCTGTGCACAGTTACTCTAGGTGTAGTAATATACACCTTAATGTACATATCAAGGCTTCTAATTGGACCACTGGCCCTGTAGTCCGTTTTGACTTCAATAATAAACAGCAGGTGAAAATTTTACTGTCAAACTCAAAAAAATCTTCAAAAAAACAGGACCAACAAATTTCAGTATTTTTACTATGAACTGAATGTGATTTTACAGCATGGCTGTAAATGTCTCACTTAGATGCAGAATGTTATTTATGCACAAAATGGGGAGGTAATTACTTTTTTGAAATTACAGTCTCCTCATTTGTGTATTTAAAATGTAACTGGAGATCAGCAATATATAAAAGTGTGACTCATTATACAGTCACTACTAGTTGTATGGAAAGAGAGGGGGATTGTCGATTTTTTTAAAAAAGTTCTCATATTTCCTAAAGACACAACAGACTCTTGACTCTTCTCTGATCTGTTTCTTGCAATAGAACAACATATAGTTTTATTTTAGCATTACCAGTTAATTTGATGTCAACAAACTGAGCCTGTCACAGGTGTTCAAACAGGTGTTACATTTTTCCTAAAATGTCACTTTAGACTCTAGCAGGTATCATACATCATGTGCCTTGAGGAGATGTAGTAGCGACCAGATTAATGTTTTACCATTGTTGCCTGTTTAAGACCCCCCTGGTTCTGCCAGTGATGATTAGTCCTCATTAATTAGAATGTTTTAAGCCATAAGACTTTAAGTGTACTTTGAATGCTCTACAACAGTGACCAGATAAATGTGGTTGTGGTTGATAAATGTGTTGTGCAATTTTCTGTCATGGATCTGACTTGTTTGTACTTTAGTATCCATTGCATTTATGTTATACAACGTAGATGCAGGCAAATTTTCTCTGAAACTGCTATGCAGCTAATATACTGTAAATGTAGATCTGTTAGTTTTTGAATATATGTTTTTTTTTTCTAAATAGCCTTTCCAAAGTAGAAAATCAAAGTAGGTGTTCTTTCTGTTGCTTGTTGAAATATTTTCTAATGCTTTGAGTGCTACCTGAAACTGATTTTTAAATCTTATAGTCAGTTAAAATGCAAATTTCTCCTCTCAACAATCTCAGACATGGATTTTTTTTTTGGGTAAGACAAGGGTCCCTAATTGTTTGTCAGTCTTATTTATTCCCATCTTGCTTGCAGGGTTTATGTGGAGGTTTGCGATGATGCAGACTTATTGTTTACTGGTACAATGCTTCCCAATTTTTCAGATTTTTCTCAGGGCCTCTGAGTTGTCATTTTTACACATCTTATTCTGACCAGTGAAAGTCTATGAATAATAGATTTGTCCTGTAATTGAAGAACATATATACCCAATGCAATTTGCTAAATTTAATTATTATTTTCCAGAAATCATTTGCTTACTCCACTCCACTGTCTGTAATATCTTAAGAGTCTCTTCACTCATAACACGAGTGAACTACTCTTCCAGTAAACAGACTATTTTTGTTCCTGGAAATAGCAAGTTGGGAATTTTGCCTTTTTGTTTCTAACCATGAGAACAACTGTCAAATAATCACCCTTGGGGGGAAAAAACTATATATTTGGCTTTTGTTGGGACGTTTTTATTCTCTTGCAATGAAATTTCTGTAAACTCGCTGCTATCTGTATTAAACATATATACTTTAAATGTTAGACCTTTGAGCTTTTATTTCACGTTTTAGGCATAAGCTACTGCACATTAATACTTTGGCTGTAGGACAAGGATCTCTTGTATCTTTGACCACCAAACCAACGCAAGAAAATGTCGCCACTTCTTGACTCTTAAAGCAATACGTAGCATTATATAGACATGTTCAACAAAACAGAAGCCATTCATTTGTATCATGAGGTAAATAATATTATCAAGATTTTTTTCTTTCTGATTTCCGTGTTCTTACTGAAGTCCACGGGTTTTTCCGCGGGACTTTTGATGTGAGATGTGATATCCCTTGTAGGAAAGTTTGGTGATTAATATTTGGCCTCAGACTTCCTCATGAATACACAGTCAAAAGGAAATAAAAAACAAAGATTTTACCGATACACAGGATATGATGTTAGTTAGTTCTTCTGACTAAGATGACCCAGATAATGACAAATATGCCTAAATCCCTATAAAAACATCCCCTCTGGCTCCTCCAATTGAAGGCTACAATATGTATCCTGTTTAATCCCTTTGAGATTTCATCTAGACATTGTTTTACACTTTAGGTAAAGTGCTGTAAAATGAGCTGTAGTTTTTAGGGTCAAGTAAGTCAAGTCAGTAACTAACTAACTATCTCCTGCACCGATCCCTCTCTCACCTGGAAACCTTTGGAAGCACTGTGAGAATCATATTTTGATTTTTCAAGTGCTTTCAACACAATATAGCCACCACTACTGAGGGGGAAGCTAGAAGGGGCTGGAGTTGATTGCCACCCCACTGCGTAGACTGTCATCTACCTGTCTCCACTTACAGAGGAGACGGAGGTCCTTTGGACGGTGCAGGACTCTAAAGGGAAAAAAAAATGACTATGACACTGTGGTGGCATCTGCATTACTCTATGCAGTCGTCTGCTGGGGAGGGGGAAGCACGGAGAGAGACAACAAAAGGCTCAACAGACTGGTCGAGAGGGACAGCTCTGTCCTGGACTGCCCCCTAGACTCTATAGAGGAAGTGGGAGAGAGGAGGATGTTAGCAAAGCTGACATCCATCATGAGCAACTCCTCTCACCGCCTGCATGAGACTGTGGAGGCCTTAAACAGCTCCTTCAGCAACAGACTGCTACTCCCACCATGTAAGAAGGAGCGCTACAGCAGATCCTTCATTTCAACAGCTGTCAGACTCTTTAACACCAGCATGACTTCATAACTTTGCTCAGTCTAACTGTTGCAGTTTAGCAAATGCTGCTGGCCAGATTTTTCTGTGACTTTCTGTCTTCTCTGCAGTGCCACCATCAGTTCAGGACAAACATTACACTTTCTTTTATTCGCTACTATATAAAGGACACGTTGCTTTTAATGACAGTAGTGAAAATTACAGCCTCTAGGATGCATTAGCCGAGATTCTTGTATCGTCAGTTCTGCTGTTTACCAGTTCAAGTCCTCTAAGTGTTGACTCCGCTGCATGTTGTTTATCCATGTTGTAACTTCAGCGCTTGGTTCTGGAGTAGTTTAATTTTTTTCATCTCTGTTTCCGGGTCACTGATTTCCGACAGTCACCAAAACGCACCATCAAGTTCTCGCGTTTTTGCCACGCGTGCGCATTTGTTGATCTTTCCGAGCGCAGCATCTACAACATGGCTGACGTGACAGCGGTGGACGAAGGGAAACTCAGCAAAAAGTGAGCTTATCTTTGTCTTCCATCGCTCTCTAACTACCCTCAGACCATTACGCAGTGTTACATTTCTCGAAATAATCTTACTGCAGGAGTTATGACTTAAATTTGGCTCTACAGTATCACTATTTGTTGCACCCGGTCAGAAAATATCTAAGTGAGAGTCCCATATGGCGACAGACCACGAACCTACAACACATCCCACAATTCAGTTCGTTTGCGTTTGTGGTAGTTGTAGTCCTGAACATGAGCCGAAGCCATAGGAGGACAGTGCCCTTTACTAATCAGTAAAACTACAAGATCCAATTGCGTTCAAAGACATGTCCCCGCGTTGATGGTGTAATCGTGTGGTTTCTTTTCCCCATGTCAGATATTAGTGTTAGCGTGTGGTAATATTTAATAGTGACATTTTGTTGTAGTAAAGTGCTGTGTTATTATTTTAGGCGCGTAAAAAGATGCGTTACAAACAGCGCTGTCCTTCAATCGTCTTTACTTTCTTTACTTGCTAATTAGCTAGCTAGTTAATGTTAAGTTCTGTTCTGTGTGTGTGTGTGTGTGTGTGTGTGTGTGTGTGTGAGCGAGCCTAAGGTGTTACACATCCGGCACGCTAACCAAAAGTAAAACTAGATAGCTAAATTCTCTTTCACTTTCTGTATTACTGTATTATTTCTGTACTGCATTTGTGCTCAGGTGCAGACCAGTAGCATTACATGCATTTGTATATATGTCTATATATGTCATTTGTATATATTTTCTCAGGTGTGTTCGCTGACTGTGGTAGCTCAGCATGCTGTGTCTGATCAGGGCAGCCAGGCGGCAGCTTTGCCAAGCCTTTGAGATCAGGGGACAGTGGTTAAAATGTGCACCCCCATGTGCAGCTGCTGCTGCCCCGGCTCAAATTTACAGCAACCGTTGGAAAGGTGGCAAAAGGTTGGTGGCTTTTCCATTCCAGTGAGAAAAACAACCAACCTTTTGTCATCGGAGCAAATGTGATCCCCTTTTTCCCCTGTCTGTATGATTGATTGCTGTGCATCTGTGTTATTAATAGATTGTGTTGTTGTCTTGTTTTGTTTATTATTTTATAGACCACAATGGAATAAAGTGTATAATGCGGTGCATTTGTGCATAACTGTTGCGTTTTGTTAAACCCTACAATCCTCCATGAATTTTAAGTTCAAATGCCCAGTATCTAACGTATGGCTCATCTTTGACTTCTCCTGTTTTTTCAGTGAGCTGAAAAGACGAATGAAAGCTGAGAAGAAGGCTGCAGATAAAGAAGCCAAGGCCAAAGAGCTGGTGGAGCAAAAGAAGGAATCCAATGACCAGGGAGCCCACAATGCCTGTGGCTTGGATGAGGAGACCCTTGACCCAAATGTGAGATTTTTCTATGGTTATTATGCCTCACTCATTATTTATTATGCCAGTAATGTTTTGGTCTTTTCTTTTGTATGAATACAGTCATCTGCTTCCCTCTTATATAGCAATACTTTAAGATCCGCTCCCAGGCCATCCAGGAGCTGAAGGGCACAGCTGAGGACCCGTACCCACACAAGTACCATGTAGACTTGTCCCTCACAGAGTTCATTGAGAAATACAATCATTTACAGCCTGGAGATCAGCTGGCTGATGTTGTCCTCAATGTGACAGGTACCATGGATATTTCTGATCTGAAACTTGCTTTCTGTTTTGTATGTACAAAGTAATCTAGCCATAGATTCCCTGTTAAGCTTGATATATGATTGGCAGGCCGCGTTCATGCCAAGAGGGCTTCTGGTGCCAAGCTGCTTTTCTACGACCTGCGAGGTGAAGGCACCAAGTTACAAGTTATGGCGAATTCGAGGTACAGAAAACAATATTTGTATTTCTTTGCTTTATTCTGTTGTAATAACATTTTGTGTTTTGAATCTAACCTCAATCAGCCCACCATTCAGTACACTACTTGTACTGTACAGTACTTGTACAGTACTACCATGTGTATACTTGTAGTTCATTTATTTGTATCTTCTCTCACTGTGTCAGGAACTACAAGTCAGAGGAGGAATTTGTGGCCATCAACAACAAACTGCGCCGAGGAGATATCATTGGTGTCCGTGGTAACCCAGGGAAGACCAAAAAAGGGGAGTTGAGCATCATTCCCATTGAGCTGACCCTACTGTCACCATGTTTGCACATGTTGCCCCACCTCCACTTTGGACTCAAAGACAAGGTAATGCTGACCACGGTTAGACACTGTGGTATTTGCAGAACAAAGGACAAAAGTTTCTCACTAACTCACATTTAGAGAGAGAGATTTTACAACACAAAGTAAAAGCACTAGTTCTTATGTCTCACTCTATGCAATTAGGGCTTGCATGGAATGAAGCCATGTTTAACTTTATATGGTAAACTTTTCCTGCTGTGACAGTCCACTGTGAGATACTTTGATCTCAAAACAAAGTTAGGAAAATTCTAGTTTATCTGGCTCAATGTTACCTGAAAGATTTTTAGTCTTTTCACGAACTGCACTCTTAGATGAGGACAAATTCTTAATGTTGTTACTAGAGAAAAAAGAATCTTGACGAAGCAATTCAAAACTCTGCCGCTAAAGACTAAATTGGCATTTTCTTAGTCGTACCAGCCAGCCCTGTTTGCAGTGTCATAGAAGCGGAGAACCTCAAATCTTTTGCTGTTAAAGCCATGTTAATTTTATTGTGAATATGGTCACAAAAAACTGTGTTGAAAACAAATTGATTTGTCATTGCAATAACAAATATGAAAGCTTTTGTTCTCACCACTGTGTAATCTTTCTCTCAAAGGAAACACGGTTCCGCCAGCGTTACTTGGATCTGATTCTCAATGACTACGTGAGGCAGAAGTTTATAACTCGCTCCAAAATCATCACATACCTGCGCAGCTTCCTGGACCAGCTGGGATTTTTGGAGGTGAGGATTGTTTATTTACACAAGTTTTATATTTGTTTGTACAAAGTGGGGATTTTATACATTAATGCTTTCTCTACATTAGTTCCACGTTTGAGGCAGTTTGAATTAGTAGCTGTAAGCTTACTATTGCTGAATCACGTTTGTCTCTTCAGATTGAGACACCAATGATGAACATTATTCCTGGTGGCGCAGTGGCCCGTCCATTTGTTACTCACCACAATGAGCTGGACATGAACCTGTACATGAGGATCGCACCTGAGCTTTACCACAAGGTAAAATCCATTACTTTCAAGAGCCTTTTTTCCACTGATCAGTCACTTCTAGGGGAAAGATTTGAATATGGTTTCTGTATTGAGTTGATGTCATGTCTGTGACATGTCATGTTTTTTTTTTTTTTTTTTTTTTTTTAGAGATACATAGTTTATACAGAGTTATTGTTTCATTTCTCAAATGTCTGAATATGCTCATCATGTCTCACAGATGCTTGTGGTTGGTGGAATGGACAGAGTGTATGAGATTGGTCGTCAATTCAGGAACGAAGGCATCGACCTCACTCATAATCCAGAGTTCACCACCTGTGAATTCTATATGGCATATGCAGATTACCATGACTTGATGGAGATCACAGAGAAACTACTCTCAGGTAAGTGAAAATGCATAATCAGCCAAATGTTTTCTTTGAGGTCTCGTAGTCATTTGCGTCTTCTCCTGTGAGAGATTTGACTGTCAAACGACTTTGCCTGTCTGATTTCCACAGAAGACTGAACGGTGGATCATTAAAGTACTCTGCCCAAAGATAGAGAAATCAATTTGGGGGACAGAGTGCCATTTATATTTGGAGGGAGGCATTTTGAGTTTCTTGCATTCCAAGGAGACACAATTGTCCAGTTGGGGGTGCTGTTGAAACAAAATCATGTTAAACTTGAAAGACCAATTAAAATTTTAGTCTCAAGTTCAGTCTATCTTTAGTTTTCTTAAAAATATGTTTGTTTTTTTGCCACAAATGTTTTATGTAAACACACAGACAGAATACAGAAAACTAAACTTTTGTCCTGTTTTATTTCTGTGAATTGTATGTATAATAATGAAATAAGCAGCTGACTTTGTATTCGCTGTTCTACAGAGATTATCTGGTTATAGTAACAACAACAGTTATCCTAATAATTTTTAAAAAAGGCAACAATATTTGCTGAGAATAGTAAACCTAATGACCAAAAGTAACAGTCAAGGTAGGAAACACCTCACAGCTAAACTCCCAAAAGAAACAGAGTGGCAGGGTTTGGTTAAGATTCTCTTTTGCCACATTTATCTGTAGGTGGAATCCGGTTTTCATTGGAAACTAACAGCCCTACCCTGTAAACTGCTACGTCTAATTCATCCACCATGCGTTTCTAACTAAAAGATATTATTTTAAGATTGAGGTTGGGTAAGGTGATCTTCCTTGTTTGGTAACATTCCTATTCCACCTCTACACATTGTTGTCACAAACAAACAAACCTCTGGCAGGAGGATATCCAGACTTAAATCAAAAATCATAGCCTGAATCATGTATGAACTAAAAACGTTGCTTGTGGAGTAGTAGTACACTGCCTGAGGGTCAGTCAATGCAAGTAGTCTGTGCTGAATCCAAAATGACGTTTAGGGTTTCTCCTTTGTTTTCACAGCATGCCGCAGTCTCAATATGAGATGTAACAAAAGCAAAACTGTTTACAACCGTAGAAGACGAAACCACCAACCTCTTGCTGACAATAGTTCAAAATATGAAGCAGGAAAGGGGCCAGTAATGGCTGATAACACGCAATGTACACATCGATATCCGCCATTGAGGGTGGCATTATCACAACCTAGATCTTTATTTCCCCTCCAGCACCTTCTTAGTTTTGTCCACTGAACACATTGGAATTCTGACCTTTGTAACTGACCCTCTTTGCCTCAGGAATGGTGAAGCACATCACTGGAGGATACAAGGTGACTTACCACCCTGATGGCCCGGAGGGACAGGCCTATGAGATCGACTTCACTCCACCATTCAGAAGAGTGAGCATGACACACGATCTGGAGAAGATTATGGGAGTCAAATTCCCTCCAACGGACAGCTACGACAGTGCTGGTAAAAATCTGAATCTGTTTTCATCCCGTTCATTAGGCTGCATTGCCTTTCTGGCATTATTTTTCCATCTGTAATAATGAGTTTCTCTGTCACCCCTTTGTCCTCAGAGACACGTAAATTCTTTGACGACCTGTGTGCACAGAAAGGAGTTGAATGTCCTCCACCCAGAACCACAGCCCGCCTCCTTGACAAGGTATTCTAGTGATTAACATCATCATCTGTTATACACTTCATTGTTATTATGATTTTTCTTCAGTTTTCTTCACTTTGGACATTACAAATCGCTTCTTTCACTCCACAGTTGGTTGGAGATTTCCTTGAGGTCACCTGTATCAATCCCACATTCATCTGTGATCACCCTCAAATCATGAGTCCCTTAGCAAAATGGTGAGTCAGCACCTTGTTTCAGCCTCATATTTATCATCAATGATTTTGGCTCCAACTGAGATTACTGACACACAAACTGTTACAGGCACAGATCAGAGAAAGGCCTAACGGAGCGTTTTGAGCTCTTTGTTATGAAGAAGGAAGTCTGCAACGCTTACACCGAGTTGAATGATCCAATTAGACAGAGGGAGCTTTTCGAGCAGCAAGCCAAGGTGTGTATAAAGCCTTAAACAGATCTTTTCCACCTTGTACATTGTCCTCTTACTTAAAAGTTCAGGCCTCCTCGCTGTTACAGTCTGAGCATGTCAGTAAGTTGAGTTGGATCTTTTTCAGGCCAAAGCTGAGGGTGATGATGAAGCCATGTTCATCGATGAGACCTTCTGCACAGCACTAGAATACGGACTGCCGCCAACTGCCGGCTGGGGCATGGGCATTGATCGTCTCACCATGTTCCTCACAAACTCCAACAACATCAAGGTAAAGCTGTCGTATGAATAATGATGCAGTAATCAATAATACTTGATGTGATAAGTCTTTAAACCCGAAATAAGGGATGTTGGTTCAGGCATTAGAGAGAGAGTGCACAGGAGTCCAAGATGTTTTCTGCTTAAAGGTTTATTAAAGCTTGATCAAGGATGAGGGAGAAACTCTCAGTATGCTTGTCAAGACATGTTGTCATTCCACCTCATTTCCGAAGAAGCTGTGTCTGGCTCGTCTTCGGAATAGTGCGACAGCTGCTCTATGTGCCTAAGTGGTCTTGCTCAGTCTAAGGTATTTGGTCTACAAATGAGGAAATATGTTTATGCTTCAGTGTTCCGATGTTGTTATCGGACTCCGCAGAGGCTTCTACATCAATTACCTATGTGTTGTGTCTAGGGAGTGAGACAGCCCTACTCTCTGAGCTTGGTTACTATAGTAATGATCAGAATGGTGTCTGCTTTTCCTAAACACAAGCATACAGCTGCTCTGTGTCTCAAGCAGAGAGAGTCGGTGACTCTTACAGCCTGATTTACTCTCACAAACTCTACAGTGACTTCAAGATATATGCTTGACCCTGTGTAACCCCTGTCACAAAGTCCCTCAGTCATTGTCTTCGAAAAAGACCGATTTGTGATTTCCTGTGTGATTTAAAGTGGAGTTTTAGACCTCTAGTTATGCTGTGGAGCCGTTTTCCTATGGGTTCCTTTTTGTGTGCTCAACACTAACCCTAACCCTACAAAAATGCAGTCATATAAAGACTAAATTCAAAGTAACAATTGAGTAGTAAAAAGTGAGAACTCAAACAAAACCAACTTGTTGCTGATTGTGCAGTATATGTCACCACATGGTGTCTTTCCTCAGTGCACTGTGCTGTCAAGACCTTCAGACTGTGATTAGACTGAACCAGGGAAACACGTGATTAAGGGGATAGAAAGAACAATGGTAAAAAGATAACATTGTAGCAAATCACTTGCGCTGTATGCGCATGAGCTGTGAAGATATCAGGTAGACGTGGTCTCCTTTTTATACTCATACTGTAAAAGAGAGGAAAACCCCTTCAGCTGACAGTTTTTGTCCTTTACAGGAGGTGTTGCTGTTTCCTGCCATGAAGCCTGATGACAATAAGACACCAGCGCATACAGAGGGCACCTCCGTCTAATACCTGACCTCGGACCTCTCCTCCTATCAGATGGAGTCAGTATGGAGACTTTACCTCACTGTGGTCATCAGTGGAGATTGCAGATTTCGTGTGTTATCAATGTTAGCTTCTGTTTTATCATTGCTGTCATCAAGGAAAATCACCCTGTCTAAGTTGCACAGTTGGCTGGTAAACAATGACAAATTCTTATTGTTTTGTTTTTTTCTTTGCTTTTGTATTTCCATTACTGACATTTGCTCTGTCCTTCTTGTGTAACTGAAAGGAGACATTTTAATCTTTGTTGTCATCCAGACTGATGGTATTCGATCAGGAAATCATTGTGTGATCTGCTGTTGTATGCAGACCTTAATGAAATACTTTTGAATATACTTTGAGATACTTCAAAGGGTCCTTGAGTCTCCCTACCAAATACACAGAGTAGATACACCACACAATAACAATGCTCAGGCACAACCAATATTTTAAGTGGTCTCTGTATATTCATCTGTTTTTACCAGGTCTGTTTGCATTAATTGTCTGAGACTTTTTCCAAGAATGGACTCCACAAATTCTTATGCCAAGAAATTTAATGTCTGAATAAAGTGCACATGAATCTACACTGTTCAGTGTCTTGTGGCAATGTTTTTGCTCTGTTTATAGAACTAAATTATGAGTGAAAAGGAAAACATAAGAAGCTCAAACTCATGACTTTCATTTTTGGTTTCTGCTGCAGACAGATTAGATGTGACCAAGAAGCTTGCAGTGCAGTATGTAGTAGCTTTTGGTATTTTGGATCTTTCAAAATATTTCAAAACATCCACTCTGACTCATTTGTCTTGCAGCTGAATAAATAGCATTTGTGATTAAAGTTCAGGGGTCTCTATTTTCAGAATAGGTCAGACATGAGATATAATATTCAGAGCTATGTTTTTTTGCATGCAGAATAACTTGGAAATACAAGGGCCTGATGCAACAAATAGAATAATCTTGTCTCTTCAAAATGTGCTTACTAACTGAGGGGAACAAACGGGAAGCATATCGCTGAGGATAGACCAACAACAAGTCCAATCGGACAGAGCACATCCAGACAGCCACAAAAGAACACTGGATCAAACTGGATAAAAGTTAGAGATGCACCTATAACAACACCTACTGGTGTAAACATTACCAAGTCTGTGTGTGTGTCACTGCGCCTGTGCAAACCTGAACAAATATTATATCACCTCATTGACTCATTTAAAGTATCAACTTCAAATTTCTACTTCAAGTGTTGAAAGCACTATTTGAAATGTCCACATATTTATTAATGATTAGTTCTGCTCCAGCTCATCTCTCTGGCTGTTTTCTCTCTTTGGATGTGGTTGTTAACACTATATGGAGTCACATCTTCAGGCTCAGTAGGTCTAAGGTAGCTGATGGACTTCTTTGGCTGTAAAGCTGCAGGCCATCTTCACATTTTCCATCAGCCAGGTGTTAGACAGAGCCTCACCCAGCGTGACGAGTGCCTGTCACAATTCCCTGCTCAGTTTGATTTCTTGCATCAAGTCCTCAAGTGTTTGGAATTTTGATGTAAGAAAGTTTTTTTTTTTTTTTTTTATGTATTTCTTCACCTCTTTTTGAGAGGTGAGAGGATATGCTCCACCATCTTGTCTTTTAAAGATCTGTTTTTTTCTGGTGTGTAGTTCATATGTCAGCTTTTCCATCAGGTGTGTAATCACATCTCATTTCACAGTATCAGCCACAAGCCAAAAAAATCATAATCCTTACCTGATGTGATGTGCCAAATCCTCATAAGGCCAGTCTGGAGCAGGACCTTGGCTTACCTGATGTTGCTAAGAGTATTTAAAAATTGTATTTACAGTACTTTAGCTCCTGGCAATGCCATTACAAAAAAAGATGCTGAAGCTGCAGCTAAGAGCACAGATTTATTTCACGAGTTTGTGCGCTCATACAGTTTGAGTTCCAGACTAAATAGATGAGGGAAACCTCAAAGTCAGGGGACCCCTTTCACATTTTTTGCATGGTTAATATAGAGATATGTACATAAACACTTGTATACAGTTTGAATGCAGGACTTTTGAATGCAAGATTTAGTGACATTCAGCAGTGAAGCCTCAACCTCTCCTTCCTAGTGTGAAGGAGAAACAACAATATCCCTGAAATGTGCAAAAAACAAAATAAATGCAAAAGTCATTCATTATTTCAACATGAACTTTTAGACCTTTTGAACTCTCCCTCCACCCTCCTCTCCTCCCACACACACACACCCACCTTCTGCCCTCTTCCGGCGCGAGCCCGCGAGCAGTGGGATGGTGCGCGCTCCCGCGGTCAAGTGTAATGTGCACTCGATTAAAGAGTCGACACACACGGAGTGAAGATGGCGATGAGAGCGGCGCTGCGGTGCCTCTCGGCAAACTTTTCCCCCAGACTGCCTCAGCTCTCGCCAGCAGCAGCGCAGCTTTCAGCGACTCGGCTGCTGTGGAGGAGCGGCTCCCCGCGGACACTGAGCACGACCTCGGCCCTGTCCTCAGGTAATGAAACCCAAAAAGGAGCTGATATGTTACATACTACATGCGGGCTGCTCACGCATTCCTGTCTGCGTGCTGTGGGCGAAAAAAAAAAAAAAAAAAAACCTCAACGCAGTTTGTCACTTTCCCTGAGCGGAGCAGAGGAATGCGACAGGGAGGGCGGCTGAAAGTTTGTTTTTAACTTGGAGGTGGCAAAAACTTTAAGAAATAAGCAGCCACATTATATGTTGGTTAAACACGGCTTCCCCCCCCCCACTATTTGATACCTTTGGAAGAGAGTCAAGCCACGAGCTCCAAATTGTGACGTTAATGAATGACCGTAAACAACAAATTACCCACGTCTCGTGCACCAAGTAGTAGGTTATTAAACAAAAAGTCAGACACGAGCTTAGATATGTGCCACAAATAGGTACAGTGATAAATCGTGTGGTCAGATATATTAATGATTATTTCTTCCTATTCGTAGTTTTCAATATTTATTCTTCTACACGGAATGTGAAATATTAAACCTATTTTTTTTTCCTCACACATAGTTTTATTGCTTGGAAAAACATCTGTCCAGTCCCTCATACAGCAGGAATATGCAGCTCTTAGGATTGACTCTGCTCTCACCAGTCATGCATCAGCATCTCCCACAGTTCACAATCTGGTTCAAGCCTGTATTTGTTCTGCATGGCCTGGTGCCAACACTGGAAATTGTTGAGGCAGTGTGTAAAGATGACAATGTGAAGCTCAGTATCAAAAGGCTCTAACTCTTTTTTTTTTTTTTTTTTTAATTGCAGCTCTGACTCAGCTCTGTATTGTTTTGCACCTTTTAAAATGTTAAAACAGGACTGTCAGGATCCTGAACTGCACCTGCAGCAGACTCAAATTATAAGGTTGTCTCACTGCAACCAGTAAACTACAGATTTCTTATTTCTAAGCACATGGTGTTGCATAAGAAACTGGTCAGCTTTGGTCCATAGTGCAGTAAGGTGTTCTTTGGACATCCATGTACTTTGACACTGGTGGGCTTGTACTGAGCAGCATTCATCATAGCACCAGTTTATTTTTTTTTAATTATAGTTCATACTGATTCATCTGTTCCCTTGTTCTCTCCGCAGCCCTGAAGTTCACAGATAAGCATGAGTGGGTGCGAGTGGAAGGTGGAATTGGCACAGTTGGTATCAGCAATTATGCTCAG
This sequence comes from Protonibea diacanthus, assembly GCA_028641955.1. Lineage (NCBI taxonomy): Eukaryota > Metazoa > Chordata > Actinopteri > Sciaenidae > Protonibea > Protonibea diacanthus. The sequence goes on along the minus strand of CM053976.1, from coordinate 23,251,093 downwards.
GTAGGTTGTTGAATCTGTCCTCTTACTAATCATTGATTTATGACACACTTGTATTAGAGGTTTACTCACGGACATGTAAAAATAGTGATATGCTAATGTCTGCTGAGTGCAGTTCAGTACTGCACTTTGTCCCCTCCTGCAGAAAATGTACTGTAACAAGCTAATTTACTGTTTTATGACTATTGTTCAAGACAATTGATTACAGCCAAAGTGCAGTGGTGTGCAGAAAATCTCAAGGGCAGGCACTTGCTTACCTTTTCCTTTTATGTGTGGTGTTTTCATATGTTGAGCAATGACATCTAATCGGACAGTGAGCTGTTGCTGACCTGTCAAAAGTACCACTAGGACAGTCGCAGTTTAATGTGACGCAAGATGGTCATGTGAAAACATGGAAGTGGAACTCTGTCTACTGTGTTCGGCGTTGCTTGTTTCTAAAATGACAGCAAATGTCATTATCAGACATTTAATGTCTGTCTTGGTTCAAGACCTCGGCATCTCTGCCCACATCTTCACTGTTGTCATCTTATCTGAATTTACCAAACGCATCCTCTTCATAGTGTTTTTACTGCATCTATTTATATTTGTTAATCCTTATATTGCCACTTAAAGAAATGCTCATAAACTATGGAAGTGACTGTCTCATCAGTTTGCACTAACATTGTACTTGGGAATGTGAACTTTGAGCATCTTAGATTGATTGTCATAAACTACATAAAAAATGGACTAAATATAGACGACAGGTTACTAATAGGTGTTATAAAGTTATAAACACATGCCTTGATTTGCATGTTAAATACAAATGAACTGTAGGAAGTTTTCCTTAGACAGACGTAGATTAAGTTGGTGGCGGTACAACAAAGTGAGCATGATCAATGTTTTACTCCCAAAGAAGACTTATGGACTTTATGGACTGAAGCTACAGCAAACCCTCAATACACAGCACTGTTCAGCAGAGCTCAAAGATGAAGGGCTTTCTCTCAACAATTTTAGGGGCTCAGAATTCTTATCTTAAATGCTCCCAGCTGGAGACCAGCTTGGTTATCTTGATTTTTGATCACCGTTAACAAATGCCAAGACCAAAACCAACAATGAGTTGATGCTACTAATATGTATTCTCTGTGGAGCCTCAGCCTGAAATGTTTTTTGTGTTCCTTTATTACTATGAGCATTGGCACCGTAGGTTCAAATGTATATTAATCTACACTGCACATCTTTAATAGAAACTAGTGTGCTTTGGGGTTGAGAGCCACTGACAGGCTGGGGTCATTAAGTATTGAGAGACTGACTAATGCATACTTGTCTCAGCTATACGGAAATACAGAATTGCATTTAAGGTATTTATGTAAGTTGTGATTCATGCAGATTATTCTATCACTGTAGGAAGCTTTAGGAGATGTGGTATACTGTGGACTCCCTGAAGTTGGCCAAAGACTTGAACAAATGGGTAAGAGTCTTGAAGACATTGCACATGTTTATATAATTTCTATCTATCATTAGTAATCCAGCAGTGTGATATCTTCATGCTGTGTATGTCTGTGTGTGTGTCTGTGTGTGTGTCTGTGTGTGTGTCTGTGTGTGTGTCTGTGTGTGTGTGTGGATTGTAGAGGACTTTGGTGCCTTGGAAAGTGTAAAGGCTGCCAGTGAGCTATACTCACCACTGACGGGAGAAGTGACTGAAGTCAACACAGACCTGACAGAGAATCCTGCACTTGTGAATAAAGCCTGCTATGCAGAGGGTAAATGCCTCCCAATCACTGTGTTCTTTCGCAGTTTCCATTTGTGGTGGTGATTTATTGAATGGCTTGTTCATGACTTTCAACACTTCTGGCTTTTAAAATAATAACTCTTCCTTTTCAGGGTGGCTAATCAAGATGACGATTGAAAAGCCTGAAGAACTTGATGGCCTCATGGATCAAGCTGCGTATGATAAATTTATTAAGTCACTTGAAGACTAAATTGATGAAGTCTCTGTGCTGTTTTATAATGTAATTGCAATCGAAGAATAGTAGGCAGGGTTACTAACATCTTCTGTGACACTGTCTATGGTATTTATTTTGATACTGGACATGTGCTGTCAAAATAATTTGAAATCCTCAGTAACATCTTCCACTTAGACAGTTAGGATTTGTTTAGCTATTAGCCAACCTAAAGGGCTCTTAATCTCATGATCTGTTGGTATTGTTGCATTTTTATCTGGTGCTTTGCTCCATTTTTAAATATGCACAGATGTGGTAAAAGAATTTGGAATCACAGTTCATTTAATAAAATTTGGTTCTTACATTTGAATTGAATTACATTTTGCTTTTTTTAAGTCCGACAAAAAGACTCAACGTTGGATGTACTGCAGACATGTTCATATCATTTTGCTGTACCTGTGCTGATGGGGCACGCTGCTTCTTTTTGCTTATTATAGTTCCGCACACCTTGACCTTTGCCCTCAGGTGAAGATAGGCAGAGATTGCAAAAGCTAGTTGATCAATCATTAATGAAGCCGTCGTGACTGAACAAAACTGATAGTGAAAAATAGCAGCTGTAATTGGCTCGAAAAATACCAAAATGAAATATTGTCACAGGTGGTTAAAGTCAGTGAAAATAGAAAATACTTTGACCTCAAGTTCATTCTGTCAGGAACCATTTTATTAATTAATCTGTTATTTTATATCCAAATGACCTTAACATAATTTCTCTGAAAGAGAAGGACCCATCTCTGCAGCCTCCCATTAAAAAAAAATTGCATATTTCTCTGTACTGGTGCCTTTTTACACTTAACCTCTCTCTGCTTCAAAATAATAAAACATAATTCTGTCTGATAATTCAGTTATATTATGTTTCACAGTTTCTACTGCTGGTCTTCAACCAGTTTTTTAACGATGAATCCACTCCTCCATCGGTAATATCAAAGAATCCTAAAAAAGATATAGTAGTCTGCATCTATGATACAGTTTACCATCACAGCAACAAGCAACGCACAGTGCCAGTCAAACACACAGTTTCTCATTCAATGTTTAATGGAATAAAGAAGAATAAAGAAGAAACATTGAATGTGAAGGCGTGTCCAAACCTGTGATTGTGGTGACATTATTATATTTCTGAATACCTCTAGGCTCTTTATTGTGTTTGGACACAGACTGTCCTAACATGACAACACAGAGAAACAAGTTCAGACAGGGCTAAGTACAACCAAAGTGCACAGAGAAAACAGGTGTATTCAGGTGTGAATTAAACTTGGAATTAGTCAGATTATTCTTCTTGGTTTTCTTTCCTCCTTTCCGAGTATTGGGGTTTCTGATGATAATATAATTATGGTCTATATTTCATCTGTAGGCTGTTTAATAATGGAGAGACACAGATGGGGGGCACAAGCAAGGGGGGACAATGATAATAATAGTAGCAATCACTAGCCTAAAACATGAATTATTTTTTCACATTTAAAGTTAAGTTGGTTCTTTATGAGATTTCTTTATGAAGTGTCCCACTGAAATCAAAATGTCAAGCTTCAGGGTTAAGTTTTGCATGACGCACAAAATGAAAAAATCCTTCCCCGGGTCAGTGCTGTTCTGGTCTGATTTATGCTCACATAATCACATAACATAGATACAATACAGAGATGATTTTTGTAGCATGTGATTATAAATCTAACCATATGTTTGTTATATCAATTTATAGAGCAAGGTTGTGTCCACTGCCCTCTGTGCCAACAGCACATGGAAATACAAAGCGGATTTTTATGCTGCTGTTTTATGGATGCATTATGAGACAGTGGGTCCCTGGACACAAATTTGTGAATGGCCCCCATCTTAACAACAACTTTTAATATAAATAAATATTGAATCAGGTCCTCTGACTGACTTGATCCCAGGCACACAATCTTTCAGGACTAGTATTTAACATATAGAATTGATTTTTTAGTTTGAAAGCGTTGTCTTTGGTTATTTCTAGCCACATACACACACAGTTGCTGGCTACAAGGCAATCTAACAAAAATAGACTAGCCTACTACTGCTGACTACTGGTGAAAGGTGCTAGGCCTACATCTAGTGGCTGGTGCAAAAATGTCACTTCTAAATGTACGGACAAAACGTAGAGTATCACATTTTTGAACACAAATAGACACCATGAAATGATTCCAATAAACATCAGTTTTCAAAATAAAAAAAGTGGGACAACATAAGCACAGACAGCAAACTTTAATTGGGCCAGTCTAATTAAAACAACCATGCTGTACTACAATAATACACACTTAGGTATTAAGAGCCTCTCAAATGTTGTGATCATAGCCCAATCTTTCATGGCAAAAATAGACGTTCATTAATCATTCAAACATCTCCACACATAATGGGAACATTGTTTGTATTACAAAACACAACACAAATCTGTTAACGCAGTCCCATTAACTGCTATGGTTAGTTGAAAAAATAACTGTAGGCAATAACTGGATTTATCTGCATCACTACAAAGATTAATGATGTGTGATAATACGTTCTTACTTATGGTTTTGTTAAATTAAATAGTTCCCTCAGCGTTCGGTTTAAGTTATTTCATGTTTTAGCGTATATTTATCACATTTATTTGTAAAGGTACAAACAAAATCTTTGTTTTTGCGGTTGTATTCATGTGCCGCATACAGCATCAGCCATGGATGGTGCTCTGCTAAAACGAAGAAAATAACAAAAACACTTGTTGCATTTGTGTGAGATTTCTTGGATTTTCTCATTGACAGATTATAATTTAATAATTATAACCATTAATAATTACTCTCGATCATGGTTGTAAAAATAAATATAGGCTACCATAAAATTACGTCTATTTTTATCATACGACAGTTTTATCTATCTGTTTTTATTAAGATATATACTATTTATTGTTAAAGATATAAGACATATTACAGACAGTGTGAGTTCGTGTATTTTTGTAATATATCTTGTATCACAATCATTAAGACTTATATTGAATGCGTTTGTTCCGTTTGACGTTTTATCGGCTTGTTGCCGTGGAGATAACTCTCCTGTATATACTCTTTGGTCACATCTGTTCGCCCATTGGCTGGTTGACACATATCCCACAAGTCACCGCACTTCAACTTCCTTTTTCCTTTCGGCCATTTTCCTCCCTCGTAGGTATGGGATTTTTCCTCCACACATTTAGACACAATCTACGTTAATCCTCGGTATTATGTCGACATTTGTAAACTTCACGTACAGCCTGAGATAGTGTATTCTGCCACCTTTAAAATAAGGTGATTATTGTGCTAAATTTCCTCGATGAATTGATGAACAGCCTCTATGTTAGTAGTGTTTGTGTGTCTGTTAGCATCGCTGATACAGGCCAACTTTTACAGCGCCACGTTTTGATAACGTTCTTCACAATGAATGTGAACGCACGTAATAAATGTCTTAATAACAGAGACCGGTATTCACGGCATGTAGCAGCCGTTAACGTGAGTTATCCATCTAAACTACCAGTAGTAGTCTGGCTAACCTGGTAGCTTAGCATATCAGACCTAGCCGTGTGTAGTAGAGTGTGTGCCACCGGCATGACAGCCGGCTCATGCCCGTGTGCCGTGTTGTGTTGCAGGGAAGTAGTCAGCCATGGCCCCCAGCCGGAATGGAATGATCCTGAACCCTCACTTCCACAAGGACTGGCAGAAAAGAGTGCGCACCTGGTTTAACCAGCCAGCCAGGAAGATCCGCAGGTAAGAACATGTCTGCACCACAGGGGAGGATGCTAACCGATGCTAACCAAAGCTAACAAGTCTTTTAAGTCGCATCGTGGATGAGTAGCACAGATGAGCTTTAACGTAGATGTTTGAAGCCACGGCGAAGATAACTAAGGCGATACATTAAAGATCTGTGAGAAAACTCAACCCAGTCCTGGCTGGTCCAGTGATGAAAGTGTGGACTGGTAGCCGGAGAGGTGCTGGTTCACGTTTTGTGGAAACAACATGAGTACAGTGACTTTATCAGCAATGACTTTATTTCTTAAATACAACAGATTAGAGAGAAATTAAATGTGATGTTCTGCAATCACCAAGTGTCTTCAATTTTGTCTGGACTCACAACACAAACTAATCTGACCATATTCATAATGGAGTGGATATGAAGTTGTAATAGTAGCTGGGGTTTCTTCAGCTGATGTCATGAGCTCTGAAGTAGTTTGAAGTGAAGGCAGGCCGTGTGTATTGTCTGGGACCACACTTGAAAAGTTGGAAGATGGAGGATTTATGTTGGTGCTCCTGCTTTGGCGTGCCCGCATGTACGTCTGTTAAATGGAGGGTAATGTTCTCATCAAACATGCTCCAGTATTTGAAGCAGGACCATCAGAAAGAATGTTTTTAATATTTACATTTTCACAGTTGCGATCTGGTAGTTCATCAAAAAACAGACTGAGTTTCTTGAACTGAAAATGTGCTTTGGTTATTTAGTTTTAAGTAAGATGCCTCTGTCTTTTAGGCGAAAGGCTCGTCAGGCCAAAGCCCGTCGCATCGCTCCACGACCTGTCTCAGGACCACTGAGGCCACAGGTTAGGTGTCCCACTATCAGGTACCACACCAAGGTCCGTGCCGGACGTGGGTTTACCCTGGAGGAACTGAAGGTAATTTATTTTTTTTTGTTTAATTTGATCAACAGTGTCACTCTTAACTGTGCACCCACATAACACTAACACTAAATGGGAAGCCAATTAAGTGATGGTGTCGATTTATTTTATGTCAGCATGACCACGACCTTTAAAAACAGTTTGTCAAGGTGACCTCCACCTCGGTGATTCTATTGTTGACTACTGAGCAACAGAACAGACTCAACCTTTCTGTGATGATACATGCTTCCCACCCAACCAAGAAGCTCAATAGCAGTACAGGAACACCGTGCTGCACAAAGACTTGATGTTCCTGCCAAAGTGCACCTTGCATTTACTCCCATGTACTTGCCTGCTGTGGGAGGAAGGCTAAATGACTATTGATGTATGATCAGAGTACATGTGGACTTCTTGTTTTCCTTCACAAAATGTAGGCGCAAACAGGAGTGATGGTGAATTTCTACAGATTATGGTGTACGTGTACATAGTACTAAACACTTTTCTGGCAGACATTTTACCCTTGATTTATCCACCAATTTCTATTCAAGTTGTAGTGGAAACACAGATCACATCTTGGAGTTTGATTCTCCACATGATGCAAATTCTCAAACATTACATTTCTTTTGAAAACGTTAATATGGACATACAAGATTTTCCTGGCCACTTTTAGAGTGTTGCAGTATTCCCGCTAGACCTGAAACAGTTGACCACTTTTCCAGTCGTGGACAAAAAAACTTTAAAATGAGAGAAATCTCCTGGAAAGTCGTGTGTCGTCATGAAAAACTGATTTCTGAATTCTCATTATTCTTAAGCTGAGAGTGATGTTTAAAGCTTTCGGCGTTGCCCCAAATGTTAGTAGCCCACAGTGGGAGTGATCTGCCCTGTTAGTCTCTGCTTAATAATGCTAGTAAAGGGGCTAAAGTATGGCGTGATCGACTGATCAGTCTGAACTCCAACTTTGAATTGTGATCGTGAGATTTGTCTAGAGGAAAAAGTTGTGAATGAGATTTTATTACAAAACACTTAAAGCATAAGGCGCAGGTGTCAGTCTGTTCCACAAAAGGGCCGGTGTGGCTGCAGGTTTTTGTTCCAACCAACCAAGAGCACACAGTTTGACCAATCAACGCTCTGAAGACTGAGATCAGTTGATTAAATGAGTCAAGTCTGGTGTGCTGCTGCTTGGTTGGAAAGAAAACCTGCAGCCACACCGGCCCTTTTGTGGAACAGTTTGACACCCCTGGCATAAGGCGATCACCAAATGAAACGCAATGGGTGCACAAACGGAGTATTACAACAAGGCGGAAGTTTAAAAGACTTTTGGAGTGGACGGTAGTTAAAGGAGTGACATTAAAACATCTAAAGGTTGTGCCCGTGTACTGAGTTTTTAAAACGCTGGTCCTGTAATTACAGGAGTGACAGAATGTCAGGAAGTCAAAGTACAAGTTTAAATCACACTTCCACACAGAGGAACTCAGTGTACAGCACGATCCCTGTCTGTCATACCACTTAGAAAATAATCTCAAAGAGTTGGAACCCCGTGTGGGAGAGCGGATAGCACTTATTAGGCTGCGTCAGCATTAATGGGTTGTAATTGAGTGCATTTATTTGTCATGAGCATTTTTCAGCATATGTAAATAAAGTTTGCTCTTATTAATACCATTATATTAATAAACAGTACCATTTTAGCAGCCCGGGGTTATTTTAGTTATGTTTATGTAAGTGAACTAATTTGAACCCATTTGAATGCAGAATAGCTGTCAGTAACTGACAGACGTGCTCGGAAATGAAAGAACTGTCATGTTTTGTGTTGCAGCAGTCAGATGATGACACATCTCCGGAATCTCTGTATTTGCTTGATGAATACTTTGAACCCCTTTTCTGATGACTGCTTTCTCCAGTTGGAGAACCAAATTAAAGACTTGGAGTCTATGGGGTGGACGTTTCGTCCAAATCAGAAGTTTTTATGTTGACGCTTGACGTTCTGTGCTCCGCCCTGCAGGCCGCTGGCATCCACAAGAAGACAGCCCGCACCATTGGCATCTCCGTCGACCCTCGCCGTCGCAACAGATCCACAGAATCTCTCCAGGCCAACGTACAGCGTCTGAAGGAGTACCGCTCCAAACTCATCCTGTTCCCCAGGAAGGCTTCTGCTCCTAAGAAGGGAGACAGCACTGTAAGTTTCTTGATGTTGTCACACGGAGCACAAAGGTTTAAAAGAAGCTTCTCATCCATTTCTGCCACAGTGTGATGGGCTGCAAAAGTACAATTTAAGAGCCCTCTCCACTGTTTGTTCATGAAGGCTTCATCTTATGAAAATTAATGTTTTACACACGTGACAATGAGTAACTAAAAGTACTCTTAACTATTCTTGTGCATTTTGAAATGATGAAACAAAGTGATAAGCGATCCTCTGTAATCTCTTCATGACGGATTCTTCGGCTAAATGCTTTCTGACAGCAGCACACCTTCAGTGAAAGATCATAATTTGCATTCTAAATGTCATTTTATTGGTTTACTGGGTGAGTTGTCAGACTGCAGAGGACTTGAGTCTACCTTATGAAATCTATGACAGGCAGTGAACTTTTCAAATTCAATCCAATATGAAAACTAAATCGTCCATGTGGTGATTCTTTTGGGAGGGTCTTTTTGGGATACGATAGCTGAAGGATAAAACATCACCGCTCACTCTGCCTCACTTGTCAGTGCTCCCTTCATGAAATCAGATCCCAGTACAGATTTAATTTTACACTTGTCATCCAGTCAGTCTGCAAGTGAATCGCTCTGCCAGCTTTTTTTTCTGTCTTGGCCTTTTTGATGTAATTTCAAAACGACCCGAATGTTTACCTTGATAATTGTTTGCCTTACTGATGTGGATGTCTATCGTTGCCTTAAATAATTAACCATTTGTAATCTTTTCAGGAGGAGGAGCTGAAGATGGCCACTCAGCTCAGCGGTCCAGTCATGCCCATCAAAACTGTAAGTTTTCATTTCCCCAAGATTACACTAAAAACCACACGTCATATTTATAAATACTTTAAGCTCCAAATTTATCCTGGAAATTGCACAACAGTTAAAATTGTACTGTCTGGATTTTGTCATTGGCCATTCATATGTGAGCGATCTTGTCGTCTGTGACGACTGTTCAGAAATATCCATCCGTTTAGCCTCTCAGCAGTCAGATGATGACAAATCTCCGGAATCTCTGTATCTCTTTGATGAAACTTTTGAACCCCTTTTCTGATGACTGCTTTTTAAAATTGGTTATCCATACAATTGGATATCGGTGTGTCTGGATTTTGTTATTTGGCAGTGTTGGGAGATTAAGTGCGGTTATTGACTTTTTTTCTTCTCTCCAGGTGCACAAGAAGGAGAAGGCCCGGGTCATCTCTGAGGATGAGAAGAACTTCAAGGCTTTCGCCAGCCTGCGTATGGCCCGCGCCAATGCTCGTCTTTTTGGCATCCGTGCCAAGAGAGCCAAAGAGGCTGCCGAGCAAGACGTGGAAAAGAAGAAGTGAAAATAGTCACTATGGAACTTTGCAAAATAAAGTGTTTAAAAAGAACCATGTGAGTGTCGTGATTATGATCTTGTCTAGGGGACCTGATGGAATAGAGCCACACAGACTGTGGAGAACATTGTGGGTATCAACTCTTGTGACATCTAAGTTATAGTGTGTTCAAATAACTAGTGGGTTCAGATTGCCAATTTTAGCATATGACCATGGTCAGTACCTGTGTTCAGAAGTAAAAAAATATTATCTGCAATATGGAAGGTATTTCAATTGTTACATTGGGACCAAGGAACAAAAAGTAATGTTAAAAATCCAAACAAGTGGTTCATGAGATGAGTGTAGAGACCTTTTTAATAGATGTTTTATCTCAGTAAGAAAAGCACAGGTCCTATTAATGACTGCTCTGTTCTATTCATGTATCCTGTCATGACGGAGCACTGACGCTACAGCTAAATGAATTTCAGCCATCAATTTTCATCAAACCTGTGAAAATATTTATGAACTGCATGGTCGAATCTTATTTTGCAGAAGTTTCAGTAACCTTCAAAATATTTGAACCCTGTGGAGAGAAATCATAGTTTATACAAAACACATGTTTTTCTCCACTCAGTATTTACAGATTTGTCTGACTATAAATTGACATCTGTCTCAAGTATTCATGCTGTGAACTAAATCCTGAAATTAAGGTTCAGTGTCTGTATTAGGCTCATAATTAGAGCAGTAGGTGGCACTAAAGGCACAAAATCTAGCTCATTAATGTCGACATAAACGCCTTTCAGAGTAGGGTGACTAATTGAGTAATTGCGAATCCATTTTTAAACAACTGGATTTTTTGAAAGCAGGTTATTAACCTGATGTGATGTGGTATAATTGACATGCAATTAAACAGCCCATTAGCAGATGAAGTATGTCCGAAACTCAGCAGAAACAGAAAGCAGTCAACTCTTTTTCACCAGGAATAAAGTCTTAACCAGCTGAGTTCTAACTAAGCAGGATATTAGATTAATGCACAGACCTGCTGTACATTATCTACAGCATGTAAATGCACAGGTAACAGCATTGGAGGTCAGCGATTATCTGCGATGCAGAGTGAGGTCAGGAGAGGGTGATGACAGATCAGATAGAGGGGCCAAAGTTGAATTTTAATTTTCATACAGAAAAAAGGTTATGTGCTGGCAGACATGAACCAAAACAGTCTGTTTGAAACAGAGGAACATCACTATGACAACAGAGACTCTGGACATTTCTAAACTATTTGCACATTTTGGCTGTGCTGCTATTTTCTGATGAGGTGAAACGATCCCAAGTGGAGCACGTCATGTCAATGCAGACAGAATCGGGATGGAGAGGAACTAAAATGTCCTCTCTATGTCTCCTTTTGTGTCCTCTCTGTGTCCCAACTGTCTAAATTCAAATGAATTATTCAGTTAATGGAGGTGAGTGGACAGTCAAGTCATTTTGAACACGGTGTGATTGAAATGGCTGAAATGGGAACTCAAATTGATGGTCCTTAAGATTGATCCTTAAGATAGAGTACAAAAAAAATCAATTTACTAAAATGTAAGAGGACACTGTGGAATCTGAGACGACTAACTCTTACCACCTTTCATAAATGTAGGAAACTAATACAGAGTCATTTGGAAATGTGGACTCCCGCATTTCATATTCACCAGTGATCTGAATTTTATTTCTCCTTTGATAAACTGCATATAAAACAATGTCACAAAGTCAACAAGATGTGATGTACATGTCTGTCAATGTATCAGTTTTGTCTACTTCATTGGAAACTAATTTGAACATCATCATCATCATCACCATCAAGTTTTTTAGTAAACAAAAACACCCAAAATGTCTGGCCATTGCTTCTCAAAAGTGTAGTATATGGGGGATTTCAATACACAGCTATCATTTTTTATTATCTTCAGATGATTTACAGACTTGAGAAAGCTACCCCTTTAAGAATCGTCACTAGCACTTGTTTGTTGCACTAACGCTTTCTTATCGCACTGTACCTTGATTGTTCCCTTCTCTGTAAGTCGCTTTGGATAAAAGCGTCTGCTAAATGACTAAATGTAAATGTAAATGTGTAAATGTGTTAATCAGAATTAACCAGAAGGATATGGAAAATAGGGCAGACTCACTGCATCACATTCTCTATTAAGAGACTCGTGCTAAATATGTGCTTTGGTTACAGCTTGTAGTTCCTTTTACTCACTTCTGTGCAAAGTGTGAGCTTGTGTTTCATAGTTGCTCACCTGATCTGTAAATCTGATAATGTGGAGACCTGCACATATTACATGCTCCTTACTTCTGCATCTCAGTGAAATTATCTTCGCTCATTTTGCTGCAGTCAACAAATATCCGACGGAGAACCTTCTCTGACCTCAGTGGGAGGTCAGACCACAGTGTTTGTAGGTCAGTAAGATAAATTGAATTATGGCTGACACAAGATAACGATTCTTTTCAATGAGGTTGTTACTTGAAGTCGAGCCTGGTGAAACAGAACCTCAGTGATTGATTACCATTAACGTGTTTTATCTCCCATCGGCAACAAGAAATACTTTCAAATCAATAATGCTTTTGAAGGTTTCCAAAATCCTACCTATGTCCAAGAATATCTCGACTCTCAGGGAGCTGCTGGTGGGAAACTGTGGATGATGATACGCAAACACACCAGAGTTAAAAATCTAACATCAAGCCACGTTAAGAGGTCTTCCCATTGGGCTATTTGGGTACACACAATGTGGTCAGCAGCACTAAGGTGAGCACTGAATGTGACTGGGGGAGAAGCAGCGGGAGTGTGGAGGGGGTGTGAATAGATAATCCATGTGTAAAGTCAGGGAACGTCCTGTGAGGTGTTGAACCGACACGGTAGCAGCAGCAGATGGCCGTTGTTTGGAGCTGTAGCAGGGCTCAGGTGTGTGCCCCAAAGCAGACTCTGAATACCCATGGAGGAAGAGGCAGTGGGGGTGAAAGCTGCAGGAGAGAACTGACTGTAAGTGATGGCCGTGTCAGAAAGCAACACATGATTTTTTTTTTTTTTTTTTTACTTTTGTTTACAAAATTTAAGTCAGTACAAAAAAAATATCTGGTGTTTAAGCAATCAGCAGAGCAGATAATTGAACAGCAGAGAGCCAAATGTTTTATTCTGTTGCTGTATGAGTAATTTGATTGACCTGCCCGTCTGCTGCACGCATCATAGCCCATCTCTCAAAGAATCAGCCGTGTCCTCTTGAAATCAAAGACAAAGTTGTAATGCTGCAAAGCTCTAATGAAAATGTCCCCTCTGTGTGAAGGACACTTCAGAATCCTGAGATTTCAAAGCCTCAACAGCTGGAGCTTACACATTTCTATTATCATAAAGTGCACAGTAACTAACAGCCAGCCACACAGAGGACTCCTAATGCAGCCACATCTAAGCTTTTATTTCTTGTTTTAAATGATGATGCTGATGAACCCAAATTATAGAAGTCATTTTGTCCATTTGTTTCAGCTGCTTTGTCTTTCAAGGCCTTCGCCTCTGTTTTGCAGAAACTCTGCAAAGTGCTGCTGTTGTGTCAGCGCCTTCTAAAAATCTATAAATGTTATGCAATGTGTGGAAATACATTCATGAAAAGAATACATTTGTGGGTGGACTGTGAGAAAGTTCAAGCATAAACGTTGTGTAGAAACAATACATTATGTAACATACATTCCTGTCAAATAACTGAAAATCTACACTGATCAGCTCACTTGAATGTGAGTGACATTGGACTAATATGTGCATGCGCATGCACAGTATACATGTGGGTGTTCTGTGTGTGTTTAATCGAGGTATGAGAGCAGAGGGTCACAGGTCCTCAGCTGTCTGGAGCTCCCACATGGAGATGTGGTTGTGATGCTGGAAGATCTGTGCTTTCATGTTCCTGTTGTTTTGCTGTGAAATGTCTGACATGCATCCATGTCATTACTGAGGGGAGACAAAGCCAGTTGATTCAGGCAGGAAGATTTTTTTTTTTTTTAGTAGAAGAGTAGAAAATTTATGATAGATGCTCCAGAGACGATTATCATCCAAGCATCTGGCTTCACCTTTTATGTTCGCACGTGCGAAAGAGCATCTCATCCGAGACTGCGAGGAGAAGGTCCAGTAAATGACAAGGAAGAGGACATGAGCAGCTGATGGAGCGTCTGTTTAATGTCAAATGCTTACCCACTGTATGCAGAGCTGCGATTTGTATGGAATATGGGAATATGTAAACATGATCTTAGTGCTAATGAAAGAAGGTGACACATTAAATCCAGCAGGCTGGAGCTGGAGGAAAAAAAAATCAGATGAACATATCAGTCTGAACTTAAAACCCCTCGACTGAGTCTGCAGAGGATTAAGGGTGCAGAGAGGGGACTGTGAAAGTGTATGATATTGCATTAGCTTTAAATGCATTTTGTGGATCACAAGTTCACCATTCTTTTAGCCTGAATTACACACACACACCACTGCACATATTCTCTGCATTCATCTCATGCTTTTATGCTGTGTGAAAGCTGCCAGATACTCATGATCAATAACAAAAACCCTGTAATGCATTTCAGCAGTCACGTGTCCTGCTTTAAATGCTCGATTTTTTTTTTTTTTTGAACTCCTAATAATCGAGTCCCAGTGAACACACCACCACCACCACCACCACCACCTCTCACTCTCCTCCTCTTACTCCTCCTCATCCTCCATCCCCATCCTTACATCAGCAGCTGGACTCCTTTCCACTACCCATCTCCACACACCGAGCCTACTCCCTCCTCAAAGCGGGTCTAACCAATGAGTTTCGGCGGAGGACAAAAAAATCAGGCAGTGTATTATGGGAGAGGATTAAACAAGTGTGTTTAAGAAGGAAAGAACAACGACAGGTAGGAAGTGAGTTATTTAGTTGATTCAGAGCGGGTTTCTTGTGTTTGTGTGTGTTTTTTGAACAATCAGCTGTAGATTGTCTCATTGAAGTGAGTAAGAGCAGCCAGTGGCAAACGATGTTATCAAAGTGTTCGTTTTTAATACGACGCTTTTGCGTGTTGTAATTAGGACAGCTGGGTCGTTATTTTTTCCACGCTGAGCGGTAACCGCTGCTGGCGTCTTCCAGATTTACAGATTAGTTCATTTATTGTGATGAATTATTAAGAAGCCATTTAGGAGCGTTTCCTGTATCGCCTTCATGAAGTTGTTGGATTGGATCTGCAGCCTTTTTTTTCTCTTTCTCATGAGCGGACATGTTGCTTTACAGATTCTTTCTTTCTTTCTTTCTTTCTTCTTCTTTTTTTTTTTTTAGAGCTGTTGCTTGGCTCATGTTTTATAGCTCCCGATTGTATTCACAGCTTTATTAAGTTAAGTTTCACATGGATGGGCTTTGGGCAACATCTGGTTTTCAGACTCACATCTGGCAGACAAATCCACGGGCGCTGTCTCTGGTGCTGAAAGCCAAACAGTGCGGTGCACTTGTTCATTTGTCTCCCAAGAATCACTCAGAGTAAATGATGCTGGTAGAGAAATTTATACTTCCTTTTCCCGTTTTGAAACAATCAAGCAGGGTCTGAATCCCTTTGCTCAAGGACACTTCAGCAGGGCGTTTTATGTTATCATCTGGTCATTAAAGACACACAGCCATGTGTCTGTTGTATTTCTGGTTTAATTAACCACTTTGTTTTGCTGGAGAATGGAAAAATCCATTTTTTTCCCACTTGATCTGTTTGCTATTTTGTGTGTAGTATGAGAAACAGGTTAAGAAATAGTGATATGCACAAAATCACAACTCAAGTCTGTGTTTCTGGGGATAGTCTTGTAATTCATACTGGAATTTGAGCATTTAAAAAGAAGAAGGACCAGATTTGACAGTCTTAAAATGTATCTTTCCAGGGATCTAGACTCCTTAAAGCACAACTCTGCCACCTTCATGTCCTGTCTCTCATCATTACTGAGGTGAGATGATATGCCTCACAAGGGGGAGAGCTCTGACAGGCAGTAATAACAGCTTGGGTTTGGTTTGGTCTTCTGGGACTCATACATGAATCTCTGTTCTATCTGTGACATCTGTTCCAAGTCAGAAGAGCCTGTCTCCCGTGAGCTTGCCACGTCTTTACTGAGATCTCTTCAACCCACCATCCCTCGGAGCTACCAACAGCCTCACACCTTACTGCTCCGCTGGTTGGCAGCTCCTCTCACCCCGAGCCAGGATGAATGACGTTCAAGAGGCCACCTCCCCTGCGACCAGCCTCAGCGGTCCTGCTACCTGCGTCTCCAAAGTAGAGCTGCGTGTGTCTTGCAAAGCTCTGCTGGACCGAGACACGCTGAATAAATCAGACCCCTGTGTTATACTCATGGTACAGACCAACGGACAGTGGACAGAGGTGAGCTCCCCCTCCTTTTCTTTTCCCTCCTTCAGTCTGACAAATATTCTTTTGTGAGGAATAGTGAAGAAAATATATATGGCTGATATTTCCCCAATCATCAATTCTACAGGCAATAGGATATATCTGTAAAAAATTAATCCACCATATTTTATTAATCTCCCTATCATTAACCACATTATTTAATGTATAAAGAATCGTGCCTTGAATCACACATACATAAGAGTTCAAGTGATTAGCACCTTGAGGTGCTCTGATTTCACATGATTTCTTAATAGTTGGACAGAATTCTTGCCCAGGAAGCCACATTAGACGAGCCCTCCCTCCGTTTCTCTGTATCACAATCTGAAAAAACTCAGATTTTGAGATTAACCTATTGTGACGTGTGAAATTTTAAATGAATTTTCAGTCCCGCTGCAATTAACCCTCCAAAATCCATGTTGTTGCACAAAATCAACCAGGGAGATAAATCTGTTAATGGTTTGGTGAACTTGCAGCTGTTTTTCATTCTGTCAGAAAAAAAATAGATCACGGCTCAGACAACAGCTGTCTGACTCAGAATTAAAAATGTCAAATGCTGGGCACATTCGCAGAGGAAGAGTGAATATTAGTCTCCACAATTCTCTAATTTACAACAGATTGTAATGCCTGCCCTGCAGGGATTCAGTTTGTACATGTATATCCCACTGGTCTACACGAGCGGACAAACAGTAGGTTGGTAATATGCAGTGTGATGAGTTATGTTCCAGCTGAAAATGTTTACTTTCCTGGTTTGGTCCCAAGCTGATTTAGAGTGTGGGCAGGAGGTCTCTCATTTCCCTGTTAATTAAGTCATTTTGTTCATGAGGGGGAAGCCAAAACACAGGTCTTCATTAAGCAGAGGATGTATTAAAGTGTAGCCGAGGATAACTAATTGTATAGATTTATTTTTCCAGCAACCTTTCATCCAACAAAAAAGCCCTCTTTTCAGGGAAATGGGAGATAATAATTAACTGCAACTCTGCCCGATTCCTGCCACATGGGAGTCATTTGTTGAAGATGCTCGCTGTAATGTTTGGGCTTCATGAATGCGGAACCTCGAGATGCTATTTTGTGGCTGTGATGATAAAAACACTCGGCTGACAGTGTTGAGCACACATTTATGGATTTTTCTTGGTTGTAAGGAGGCTGTTACATGAGATGACTGACCTGGGTTCAATATACTATATACGCGGGGCTATTTTTAGCTCCACTAACAGAAAAAGGTCTATCGTGATGTCAGAAGAGCTTTATCGTCATAGTGGTGGACTGTAACTAAATACTACTAAAGCACCGTACTTAATATTTATAATACACTACATTTATCTGACAGATTTAGTTAAAAGTTACTTGGTAGACACTATTTTATATACAAAACAAACATCATGCTTATATAATATTGTATAGACGGATTTCTATGAATTAAACTACCCAACTATGTGTAAGTAGTTAAAAAGTCTCTAGCCTAACCTGCCACTATGTCGCTTTACTGCTGCTGATGCTACTTTTGTACCTGAAGAGTATATTTCATCCCGAATCCCCGTGTTTTTCTATCTTACTACTGTTACTAATGGGGACAACATTTTTTGAAATTGGTCCAGCATTAAATGAGAGTGCTGTAGCCAGCAGAAGCAAAACTGGCTCCAATGTCAAAGCACATCCACGAGTGCTTGTTTTTGACAAGCAGCAACCTCTGTGGCTGTAAAGTGAAGCCTGTGCGGAAGTGTCAAAAACACTTCAGTTCCTCAAATATCCACTTGAGGCTGGCTACAGAATAAGTCAGTCTCCATAAGCCCCCATGTTAAAATGTCCAACTTCACAGCAGAAATAAACATGTTTACAGCCTGGTCCAAAAAAAAAAAAAAAAAAAACGGTTTGGTCTCTATAGCTAATTTTCCTGTTCATGACAACTGAACTAACTCTATTGTTGCCTCGATTGGTTCATTTATTTGCATCGTTGTGTGACTTCTATGTTTTTATTTCTGTGTTACTGCTTGACTTCTGTGATTTAAAGTTGTAAAAACACCAAAGGCACATAATCTAACCAATTAATGGAGTCAATGGGGTAAATTGCTGCTGTTGAATAAAAAGGATGTTACTCTACAAAAAAAAGGTCTATCTCTTTCTATAATGTTGTCAGACATTTATAATACCAATCTGAACATGTGAGTGGCAAAAACAAGCGCTTTAGTTGATGGTTTATTGAAGTAAAAGACCTCTAATTCTGCCAACACTATCTATGTATCTATCTATCCTAGTCCTGACAGTCCTGACAGTGTACACAAGTTATCCAATCCTCTGTTGTCAAATCCCTCAGTACTGGGAGGCACTTTTGCTTGTGCAAATTGTATACTTACGTCAACAACTGAGTAAGAGGCTGAGCCCACTCACATCACTGCCACCCTCTTCCTCTTTCCGGAGCTCATACTGGCCCCACTGACTTGCAACAGCTATTTGTTGAACAGCCTTTATTTCATTATTACCTTGTTTCTGCACCTGATCTCTTACAAGGACAAACACAGAAGCAAGGCAGACATGATTTATTTTCTTTGCTTTTCTTTGTGAACTGCGTCCATGCTCACACAATAATGAGTTAATTCCAACCCCGATCTTTCTGTTGATATGTAACCAAAACTACAGAGGCTTGTTATGATTGAGCTTCATAGATAATGTTCTACCTGCCTGGCAGAACTGATCAGAGAGAGCTTTAATTTTCCATGTCAGGGATCTCTCTGTAGTTCTGGCCCCACACCAACAACAAACAGGCGTCACAGACTTCGGCACAACCTATCCTCCATATCTCTGATTAGCTTTCATCAACAAACAGACTCATCAGACTCATCTCAAATCTGTCCATCCAGATGGCACAAAGAGATGAGGAAGAAGGCCAGGAAAGACAATAAAGGGGAGTGGGGATGAATGAGGCTGAGGAAGAGCTTTTCTTTCTTTCTTATGTCTGCCAGAGTGAAAAGGAAACAGTGGAAAAAAATCCATAAACATTTGTATTATTACTAATATTGCATATTACAAACCTGAAAAAGTGAGGCATACATTAACTAGAGAACTAATCGAGTTATTCATCTAGAACCGGGGTAGACACCAAAGCCTGGCTCTTTTCAACCCTGTGTTGTTTATTTTTCAGTTCAAGCAAATGAAATGAAAATGTGATAAAACAAAACCCCAACCAACAAATTGAATTGGTAATGAGGCAAAGAAGATCAAATGATAATATGTAGAAGGATACTGAATGCTCTGAAGCAAAAATCAAAAAGTCTGGGGCAGGACAAATGGCAATAATGTGAAACAAAGATGAAAACCACAGAAAGACAATAAACCAGGATAGCATTTATAATTGCAGTTACAGACGGGTTACAAGATAGTTCCATGCGAGATGAAAGGATCATGGCAAAAAATCAGTACAAAGTTAACCTTAGTCTTCACCTCCTATGATGAAATATCTTGATGTGAGAGGTCTCCTTCGGGATGATAACACCCCCGCTCAGAGGGAACAAGGGGTCACTGAATGATTTCATGAGTATGAAAATGATATAAATCATGTTTTATAGCCTTCACGGTGACAGGATCTCAACCCAACTGAACACCTATGGGAAATTTGAGATCTACGTGTCCACCACCATCATCAAAACACCAAAGGAGGGAATATCTTTTTGAAGAATGCTATTCATATCTCCTGAAGAGTTCAGTAATATGCCATAACATACCGTTCTGGTGGCTCGTGGTAAAACAACTCCATAAGACAGGGGTATGCTTGAAATTAACCAGTTTGTATGACACACACTTGATAGCGAGTGAAGAGCCTGTCGTCATAGAGAGTGGGAGATGGGAGAATCATTTGAAAATGGGGATGGTGGTGCCCACGAAGGTGGTCTCTCTGGAAAGTATTTTTAGTGTTGCACTTGTATTTAATTGTTTGGTAAAGAATGAAAAAAGACAGCTTTAGAGAGAAGTTTATATCCAGCTTACTTTCTTACCTTCCCACATCCAGCCAATCATGTGGGTGTGCATGTCAAATTATCGTTTTTTGGAAAAAGTTACAAGGGAAAAGTGTGGGTGGAGCTGCTGTTTGACGATCTAACACAACGATCTTTGGCTGGATCATACTGATGCCTCTTTTGACACCTTTATTTGATTAGTGTGGTGTTACAATATAAACCATTCAATATTCAGACACCTAATACAAAAGAGGAATACGCATTTGTTTGATCTGTCTCCCAGCTACAGTTTGTGTGTGTGTGTGTGTGTGTGTGTGTGTGTGTGTGTGTGTGTGTGTGTGTGTGTGTGTGATAGGCTTCATCTTTTTTTCTCTGAAATACTGTGTAATTCCAGTTCAGTCTCTTTCTCTTTTCTGAAAAAGACTATTACTATCAAAGCAAGATGAAACAGACAAGTGTGCAATGTCACCAATTTCTGAAGTCGTCATGACTCAAAGTCTGGACCTGCTTTCCTGTAAAGAAGAAATGACTTTGCACATTGTGACAGACAAAACTGAATCCAGGTGTATGTTTAGGATGACCACTGAGACTTTTTCAGATGTAAAACCTTCTATGGCTGTAATGTCAGTCTTACTGACTAAAGGCTTGAACAAAAGTCTTTAATGTCAGCTCCAGGTTATGACAAGTCTGTTCTGGGATGTATCATGTTTATATAATGAAATCCGAAAACATGCATTAAACATAAATAAGTACAGTATATCATGAAAATTCACGTATTACATGTATTTACTCTTTTTTTGTCCTTATTTACTTACAAAAAATAACCTCCTTAGACTTGGACATCACGTTCAATGATGATTTGTCCTTGGCAAATTGGCAAATGTTCATGGAGCTGTGTGAGGCTAAATCCTACATCATGAGCGGATGGAGCCTCGGAGAGCTCAGCTTTTCCTTGTCAGGCAGACAAGTATGGACATTTTCTGTATGCTGAGATTAAATTTCAGAGACCTCCAGTCTTCTCTCATATCATCCTCTTGATGGAACATAATAACATTGGCCCTTCTATATACTGTATAAACGCTGGTGCTCCTCAAAATAACTAGGATTTGTTGTAAGTTATCCCATTTTTGAAAAATCTTGCTCTGAAAGTATATAGGATACAATCTATAAATCACTGTGTTAAAGAAAGGCTTCTTTCACATAAGGATTAGCATTGCTTTGATCACACATTTAGTGAATTAAAAAAAGGAAAAATTGTCTAAATGTTTGAGATGAAAGCGGGTCAAGGTTCAAAATCTTATTCATTGTGTACCCTCTCAGCTGGACAGGACAGAAGTGATCAAGAGCAACCTGCACCCGGTCTTTGCAAAGGTTTTCTCTTTGGACTACTACTTTGAGGAGGTTCAGAAGCTGCGATTTGAAGTCTATGACATCCATGGCACTCATAGCATCGGGACCCGCGATGATGACTTTCTGGGTGGGGTGGAGTGCACTCTCGGCCAGGTAGGCAGATGTTCTGTGATTGAGCTTACTAATCAATTTTGTTTCCAAAATACACAAAATGCATGGAAGAATGGATCAATTTAAGTTTATACACTAAAAACTGTGACTTGTAAATATGTAAAAGCAACTCCCTTTGTCTGTGACAGTGAGTAGTGAGTAAATGTACCTAAAGCTGTGTATTTGTGACAGAGTGAGTGATGGATGCTTATCGCTGGTGCTGATGACTCAGATCCCTGTACGCTGATCTTTTCTGCTGAGGGCTCAAGGCCAATATTGTATTTATCTTTCATCTCTTTGCAGATCGTGGCCCAAAAGAAGATGGTGAAACCTTTATTGCTGAAGTATGGAAAATATGCCGGCAAATCAACCATCACGGTAGACGTCTTTACATTTATTACATTTTTTTCTTAGGCACCATGATGCACTGGGTTCTTTTGTGGTCACAGCTGAGCAACTCTATGAACTGATGCATGTATAACAAATCACAAGAGTCAGACATGGAGCAGAGCTGTTGGTTCATTAAACACCATCTTACAGTTAAAAAGCTAAGTGGTGGTAGCATATAATGAGCTTGATTGTGCAGTTGTTCACTCAGGTCTATAAAATAATGGCTTTACACCTTGTATGGGAATATACAAGAGTGGCAAACTTGATGCTGTAAGGCAGGGTTGTCCAAACTTTTTTTAAAAGAGGGCCCGGGGGCCACTACATTTTAAAAATTACCAAAAAAAAACAATAAAGGTTACATACAAATGTACTGTTCTGTAACAATTTTATTTTCATTGTGTCAATGATCATTTTTTTTAAATGTCACCAAATCTAAGCCAATCAGGCGTGAACAAATCTTAAAACCAGTTCTACCTTTCTTTCACATCTGAAGTCAGATAACAAAGAATAAATTGTATGGAATATGTTAACCTTGCATGAAGTTGATACAAATCTTAACCTCGTGTTCATTTTAAACATGACTTATTATGAGTAATGCAAAGTCTGTTAACATTTAACTTTTAAACATATAGCACTCTTGCTCGTCTTTCACCAGATCATTCAGGAAGTAATATCTTGAGTCACATCTACAGCTACATTAACACCAGCAGTTGTCCTTATGTCCTTAGAGAGTAATGTAGTGCATTCAAATGCTTTGTTATGTCAGCCATAGCAAATCTTCCAGCCATACAGTATCTGTAAAATCCTTAGCAGGCCATGAAGTCTGACCACTGGCCATGACTTTGGACATGCCTGCTTAAGGCCTATTAAGCTGTGTTTACCCAGAACCTGTACAATATAATGCAACTTATACGGGAGCAAGACACAGCGCTGGATTGTCTTATACAGTCTATATGTTCCTGGTTTTGTGCCCATGCCCTATATGCTGTCAGTGCAAGCATACTGAACTCAGTCCCATTTCTTTTACACAAGAGAGAGGCCTTTCCTTTATATATTCTCCTCTGCATACAGAAAGAATCAGGCCTGTGATTTGAACTCAGCATCCCTGATGCTTTGAGGGAAAAGTTAAAGACTAACTCATACATTTTAAATCTTAGTCATTTCATCTCTTGCCAGAGTTTGACTTTATTTAAACCAGAGCAGCAGCGAAGAGCTTTTCTTGAGTTTAACTGTGAATTGACACAGGGGGATTCTTTGACAATATGAACTGCTCGAATATAAAGAATGCAGCAGACCATCTAAATGTTAAACCTTTATCCAACAGAGCTACTACCCACACATGCTGACACTAAAATACATCTTTGTTATTTGTGTATGGCATTTTGTAATATTATACCATTTCTGCTTGACTTGCTATGCCCTTATAGAAAGTGTGAATTATATTTTTAATATATGCGTGAATACAGCCATGAATATATTGTATGTGACAGAGACACAGTGGGAATACAGATTGTTTTCGTGAAATTACAAAAAGTCAGGAAACACACACACACACACACACACACACACACACACACACACACACACACACACACACCAATGCATACACATATATTTGTACTTCCATACTTGAGAGGATGCTTATTGACATTATAGGGACATCAGAGCTTAATAATACTACTTATTATACTTATTATTAGACAGTCACCGTTTATAACAGATACTCCAGTCTCTCAAAGACCAGTGTGTAGGATTTAGTGGCGTGTAGCAGTTTAGTTGCTGATTGCAACCACCTTGCGTCACCCTCTCCTTCCTAGTGTGAAGGAGAAACTACGGTGGCAGAACATGCAGAAAATGCAAAACTGGAACCAGTGCTTAGCTTGTCACCTCTGGGCTACAGTAGAAACATGGTGGACTCTGTGAAAGAGGATCCATGGCTTCTGTAGATATAAAAAACTCATTCTAAGGTGATAAAAATGTTCTTCTTCTATACACTAAATTTTACTTTTTCATATTATATTCCATTTCTGCACATTCTGTAAATAGAGCCTGTTAAATCTGACATGATGGACCTTTAAATTCCACTGATTTAGCAAACTGGGTAATGTTTAAATGTATGTATTAAACCTGCAGTGCAGCACTTTTGTCTCCTCCTTATGGCAGTGACAGTAATTACACTAAAAAGTAATTGCTGTAGTTTACTCCATTGCGATAATTGTTTTATCCTTCACCTCTGGGAAACAAATCATTGCTGGTTGACAGAAAACACAAACCTGAAAAATACAGAGACATTTACCTGCTGGTGATTGGCCTGGTCAACATTGTGTGAACTCGTTCAAGATGGCATCTGTTATGTTGTTTGGTTGTCTGAGACATTTTAATGTCCAGGATTTGATTTCTATAACCAGTCTATATGTTATGTAGATACACAATGTAAAAAACAAGCATGTGCACACTCTCAAGATCTAAATCTCGAATGAGTCCCAGCTAGGGACTCTGAAGTAAACTTTCAGTCAGTTACTAACAGAGGAACAGCAGGAGGAAGGAAACTTCTGTCAGTGGGTCAGACAGTCTGGTGGGAGCAACAGAGGGAGCTTGGTAATTCACAAATTTGCAATCCTGAACTTTTTTCATTTTCTTAACACACAAATACAAGCAAAGCAGCCATTCACAGAACCAGCTGTTATAAAACTTCCCAAATGCACTGCACTGTATGTGGTAACTCTTCCATCCATAGAAAGTTAAATGTGTTCAAGTTTGAGACAAGCTAACAGCAAGGGCCCATTAGTTTGCAGATAATGGGGCTTGCTACTCGCTAGTTTTAATGGTCAGCAATTCAGTGTTAAGTAAAAACTACTTCACTTTGTTAACTGCTTACAAACTGCTACAAAAGGAAAAGCTCTTTGCAATAGAAAGAGAAAATCGTGAATAAATACTCACCTAAAACTGACTGTGTCATTTTTGACAAATTATATATATTATTTGTTTGTGTGAAAATTTTCTATAATTTCTTAATCTGCAACCAAACTTCAACTGTCAAAACAAACAAACAAGCTGTTATGAGCTTTTTTGTCATTATATGTTTTTAAATAAATAATAAATGTTATGTAAATCATGTGGTTAAGTGTTAATTGTCATGAATAACGAAAATGAAGCACAAAATATAACTGAAGAATCGTATTTCTTTTCAGGTACATGCTGAGGAAATTTCTGGCAACAACGGGTATGTGGAGCTCTCCTTCTGTGCCAAGAAGCTTGATGATAAGGTGAGTGCTGTCACATTTCGGTTTTGTGCTTGGACACAAAATGCAGAGACGGAGGCCAACACTGTTTTGAGGAATTTTATACGACAATTAACACAAAAAAGGCAGGTGGTGGGGGCTGAAGGCTGGCAGGCATTGCAGGTGGAGTAGGGCAAGCAGATCAGAGGATTCACTAGGGACTGCTGGAGGAGGCTGGTTAAACAAAAGCAAGGCACGCTGGAGAACTGCACACAGGGAAAAACTTGAATGAGTCACGATGACAAAACACCAGAGAAGTACTGCGATAATGGCAGTAAAAAAATAAAACATGCTGGTATACACAAGAGTAATACTGAGACCACACTCTCTGCCACACACACACACACACACACACAGAGACCAGGGAAATAAAGAGAAAAAAGAAGGGGAAAAACACAACATAGCAACACAACACAACATAAAACCAAACAGCAAAACTACACAACCAAAGCATAACCATGAAGTGCAGCACGCAGTTTTGATGGAAATACCAACATGGTTCATGTTTTATTTGAAATGGTTCAATAGCACTAGACAGGAACAGTAGTAATGTTGTTGTGATAATCATGACACTGTAGTGCAAACTCAGAGAGCACCAACATGAATTTCTGGCCTTGAAGTTATGTACACAGTCAGAGTGAGGAATGACAGAATGTTTTAAAATGTAAAGGTTCAGTGATCATTTGTAAAACATACTAGTCTCATGTGTAATTTACATGTCAGCGCATAAAATCACATATAAAAGATGTGTTGTTATTACATATTGAATGGTTTGATTTTAAGGCTGGGCAGTCACTGACTTTGGGTGCTGTTTCTCTCACATCTCACATGTTTTAATCAAAAAGACAGCGGGGGCTTCCAACCAGTTACAACTCTGATCATTTGAAGTCACTCCATGTTCTTCAGAGCAACCCTTAGGATGCCACACTTGGATTGCCCTTTATTTGCAGTAGTATTGGGAGGAAGAAAAAAAAATCAAGTTTTCTACAGCATGTACATTTTTTGAAATTGCAATATACAACTACTCTGACAGGAAATCCACCCCTGCATGTGATATTCTGCCTTCAAACTGAACTTGTGAGCTCCTATTTACAACATGACATGGCAAGCAAGCTGTGAGAACACTGTTACTAGGCTATGGAAACATGAACGACGAAAGACGCCATCTAGATGCTAACAATTTAGCAAGCTAGCGAGCGAACTGTACTGTAGTGCAGGAAATGCATAGGCATACTGAAAAGATGAGGCTGTTGGGAATATTAACATCGTCCATGCATCCACTGAAAAACAAACTTCCATGGCCTTCTCTTTTTCTCTTACGAGGTTGTGAACACCACAACGGGGGCGTTCATATGGACTCTTCTCATGAACATGCTAAACACGACCCAATTTGAAGGCAGCAATATACCTCATATATGCAGTCTGCTACAGAGAGCACTGGGTTTCTGCCAAAATCCTGGAGATAATCCACCCGCCTGCTTTGTTTAGACCGCTGATTGGCAGTTTCTGCACATTCAAATAAATCAGTGTTACATTTTGGATGTTAAAACGGCAGGAGGATCACTGTGGAGCAATGGTGTGTAATTACTTGCCACAGGGACACAAAGGTGTTTGTGATTTCACTCTGGGCAAGCATAACAGCAGCTTAGTTGGTTTAGAGTTTTCTTGGAATGAGAATCTGTAAATTTTAGTTTTTGATGCCAAATATGTAAAAACACTGATTTCTAAAATGATAGACATGGATTTTGATTACATGCACGGACAATTTAATTCTGGTTAGAAAAATTGCTTGTCTTTATGTGGATGAATGCAAACATACATAATGCCAGTACTGCTCCATTATTTGGTCTCTCTGGATTTAGCGGGCAGACTTGCACTGTCAGTGCATGTTCGCTTGGTGCAGGGGCTGCAGGTGTGGAGAGGCTTAGAAACACAGTGTATCTTATTTGCAGTCGTGTTAACATCACTAATACTGCTACATTCAGAAATCAGTCTGGTTTTAACAGAGTTGGAGGGTGTGTGAATCCTGCAGCTCAACTGTGAGGACCTGTTTTCATGTGTCAGTAAAAACCTTCAAACTGGTTGATAAAACTCTTTATCTACATGAGTTAAACACAAAAGATGTAATGTGTCTGGAGGCTTTCAAGGTGTTCAAAAGGCACCAATGGAGCTACACTGAGTAACAAATACTTGCCACTGAGTAATTAGTATAGATGCTTTTTCAAGTACTCTGTCAAAACTGGTTAATGGTAGCCTATTTACACATTCTAGATCATTATTTTGAAGTCGTGTTTATACTTGATGAATGTAAACCCAATATTCTCTCACTTTTTGGCTATGTTTTGCCCTCCACCAACTCCAATGTTTAGCTTTTTAGCTGCTAAATGCTCCACTTTGCTAGACACTAACTTCTGTCAGTGTCTGTGTCTGTTTGACATTTCGTGAACCAAAACAGCAACGTTCTGTTGTTTGCTGTAAAACCGAACCTACCAGCTAACAGATGCTAAAACCCTACATCCATTCTCGATTCAGTAATCCATTGTTGAACAGTTTTGAATAGTGTGCAACCTAGTTTGGGTTTTTTGAAATGGGGTTGTATGAGGTACTTTAGCATAGTGAGTTACGTACAGTAGTGGTCAGTTTGGAGAAGCAGGCATAGGTATGGAAATAGAGCAAAGCGTTGCTGATGACAGGGCTAGCAGAAAAATATGTTTTAGCCACATAAAGAAATTTACATCTGTTCAGTTGTTCGCTACAGTGAGTATGTTCTCACTGTTTAGACAGCTCTTCCCCATAGCACGACATTGTCACAACCAAAGAATTTACATACAGTATTCTTACACCCAAGCCCAACTTTGCCACACACAGCGTATTATGCTGCAGATCTGACAGCAAGCTAAGGCAGTGAGAGTACGCTCACTATAGTGTACACTCATTATAGTGGACCTCTGTCTGCTTCTCCAGAGTGGTGACAGCTGTCTAATGTAGGTAACACACTGAATGCATAAGAACCTCACATAACCTCACTTCAAAAAAACTGAATTGCTCCTTTAACTGGTCAGTTTATGTAAATAAAGATTCTCTATGTAAGGCAGATGGTGGACGTCAACAGGTCAGACAAAAACACTTTTGAGCTCCTGTCACGATTTAATATTATTTTGATTTTAATGTTAGCTTGAAAATGTGATTTTATCAGCAATCAGGTGTGCAGGTAGTGCAATTTGTTTGCGACAGACCACTTGGGTGTATCAATTTATCTAACATAGACAACAGACGATGACTGAAGCAGCAAACTGTTTCTAATTAGCTGCTAGTCAGCTGCATCAGCTCTCAACCTGCTGTGAATATTGAAGAATAACATTGATGAACAGGACAACTAATGATGAGATATCATTGTAAGTAATTGGCAATGATTACCATTACTGTAATTGTTAGCTTGGGACTGAATTTTGACATGATGTGGATCTGATCTGGGTCTATGCTGCTGATATCACTGGCTAAGGGTTGCCGTGACAACAAAGAGAGGATGCTATGGCTTGTTTTGCTTCTGTCCCCCAGGTTATGTATCTGTCTAATGTGGCGGGAAATGCAGAATTAACTGCCCCCCCCCAGCCATCACACACATACACACACAAAGTAATCATTTGTTTTCCTCCCTGAAGAATCAATTGACCTAAATAATCAGTTTTGCTCTGCTCTCAGACACCTATACTTGAGACCCAGGGCATGATTTAAAGCTATCTCAAATGACGGTAAAGGATGCAAAATCTTTGGCATGTTTTCAATTTAGCAGGGTGTTTACTAACCCTGGTGAATGTACACAGCCACCGCTGAGTTAATTAAAAAAGTGTGTGCTGTTGATAATAACCCAGTGTTGCTGGAAAGCACATGGAAAGTAATGAAGCGCAAAATAATGTTTCAGTTCTCTGTTAGTGAACTCTAAATGTTGTTTAAAGAAATCAGTAAACATATTTCAGCCCTGCACTGAAGGCTGCATGAGAGGACTATTGGTGCATTAAGAGGGTCAAAGATTGAGTGAAAAATTGCAGTAATTAGGGAATGACAAGTTGGAAGCTTAAATTCTCCTCCTCTTTTTTTCCTCAGTCTGACGTCACTACAGTGCTGTCTGGTAAATTTTGTACCTCCCTGACCTTTAATCACAGATTACCTTTGCCTTTGCAATCAGTTTTTTGCAATATCAGTTTCCTTTCATACAGATCACCAAACAATCTAAGGTACATTCTGAAACAAGTTGAAATGTGTCTCTAATTAATTAACTTTCAATCTTTATGACTGAGCAATTGTTACAGGGTCTATTACTAACATTAAGAGTCAGTGGGTCTGTAGTTTTAATATTCTGTTTTCTCAGGACCTCTTCAGCAAGTCAGACCCATTTTTAGAAATAT
Organism: Protonibea diacanthus; assembly: GCA_028641955.1. Taxonomy (NCBI): domain Eukaryota; kingdom Metazoa; phylum Chordata; class Actinopteri; family Sciaenidae; genus Protonibea; species Protonibea diacanthus. Next base: position 23,221,094 of record CM053976.1, on the reverse strand, counting down.
ACCGAATCAATGATGATGAAACTGAACAGCTTGTGCACAGAACTGAGGTAAGTTCATCATATACCCTTTTCATTTGTAACAATAGCTTTTCTACTATTTTGCGTCATGTGTAACATGTCCCTGCTCTAACAGGTGATTAAAAACAACCTGAATCCTGTGTGGGAGCCCTTCAAAGTGTCTCTCATATCCCTGTGCAGCTGCGATGAGGAGCGGAAGCTCAAGGTAACAAATTTTAATTTTAATTTTACATACCAATAAAAACCACAGTTTGATTCAGCCCCAAAAAAAAAAAAAAAAAAAATATATATATATATATATATATATATATATATATATATATATATATGGATTTTTTGACTAATATTTAAAGGATAAATCAATAAACCACATGGATACCACATGGATATTGTTTATATATGGCCAAACCAACAGTGAGAAAGCAGTTAACAGTTGTGTCTGTGTGCCACAGTGCCTAGTGTGGGATTATGACTCCAGGGGGAAGCATGACTTCATTGGCGAGTTCTACGCCACGTTCAGGGAAATGCAGAAAATTTCCAGTGGAAATAAGGTCAGTGAACGGAGAGGCGGAGCAGAGAGGAGGAGAGACAGAGCCGTGTAACTGTTTCATCCTTTTCCAATATGCCTCTTGTTTTACTCTGCTCAAATCCATCACAGATGAAACAAATGTCACAGTGCTTAAGATATATCGCCAGTGTTCACAATGTGCCACAACTGTTGCTCCTGTTCTTTGTCTTGTCTTGCTTTGTTTTAGGTGACGTGGGACTGTGTGAACCCCAAGTACAAACAGAAGAAGAGAAACTATAAAAATTCAGGAGTTGTCATCCTCAGCGACCTTAAGGTGGGAACCTGCTGCAGAAATATATCATGTTTATCAGAATAGTCGACATCGAAGGGAGTTGAATCAATCAGTATTTTACTTTTTTATTTTACATCAGACCTTTAATATTCGCTCAGTGTTTTCTTGTATTGAACCATTTAGTAATACATTTTTGATTGCATGTATATCTGTACATAGAAACACTCTTGTTTAGTTTCTTTCGCTGTTCCACTGTTTTCTTTACTCTTCACAGTCAACAGATTTGTTGAGTTGACGCCATTTTAATTACCAGATGCTTCCAACAACATCGTTGAATACTCACTGTCCCACCCAAACATCCTTCCAGACGTTTTGCCTTCAAGAAATGTCTTTCTTTTTTTCCTCTTGCAGCTCCACAGAGTGTACTCCTTCTTAGATTACATCATGGGAGGATGCCAGATTCACTTTACGGTAATTTGAGCGGTCTGCGTTTAGTGAGGCTTCACTGTCACTCAGCTTTTAACTGGTCTGGGCCTAGTTTTTATTTTATTAGCAAATACTGTCAAATTCCCTGCATATTACTTAATTTTTATTACGTTTAAAATCACTATTGCTCACACATAAACAGGCTTTGGTCTGTTTTTCCTTTGGTGGTCCATTCACATTCAGCATTCAGCAAATGTTACATTTTCTGGTTGTTAAACACAGTACATTTATTGAAATACACCATTTAAATGCAAGTTTGAGGTAGTTTCTCTCACGGCACTTCACACTTCTCCGTCATTACAATTCCGATTTTCACACACAAAACACATGAAAGAGTAAAACTGAAACTATTAGTCAATTAATCATCAACAGAAAATGATCTTTTCAGTTGTTTTACGTGCAAAAACTTTCACGGTTCCAGATTCACGAAGATAATCAGCACATCAGTCCGTATTGAAAATCATCATTAGTTTCAAATTAAGCTCTACCTCAATCAGCCCAAACAATAAAAGTTAAATGGATTTATATTAATGCATGAGTCATAATAATGATATAATATATATTAGTGCAAGGAACATTTTTCTACTTTCACTTAAAATACTTTGAGAACACTTTCCTAATTATATGTACATACTCTTACTTAAATGTTCTACTTTAAACTGGTTATAAAACAGTCTCAGTTTAACACTAACGCCTCCATAAGACTTTCATGAACAAACAAGCCCATCTGAGAGACGACTGGCTATTTCTATAAGTTATTCTTAATGTCCGCCACCGGGTCAGACTAGATTTGTCATGAAACAGATAAATTAAAGTGGGCGACCAGAAGCAACACAGAATAAAAGTTCCTTGTAGCTGCTTTAAAACATTTTTAATGCAAGACTTTTACTTGTAGTTACTTGTAGGACTTACTTGGAGTGTTTTCACAGTGTGGCATTAGTACTTTTACTTACATAAAAGATCAGAGTACTTCCTCCACCACTGACAGTATTTAAAGATATTTTTAGCCTGTAAACATCCCATGTTGACGTCTTCGTCCATGTGCACAGTTGGTTCTGTTGTTGTGGGCAGCTTCATGGAATAAATTCAAACCCTCTTCAAGTCTTGCCCTTTGGTCCTTCCTCTGTAGTTCTACCTCTCACTCTCTCACTGGCTGCATTACTGAAACAATGAATATTCATAATCAGGACTGCTGTGTTAGATGCAGTTCCTCCTTGTTCATAGGATAGCTATAGCTGGCTCCTTGGATCTACAGTGCATGTGAGCAGTAGCTGCTCCAATCTATGTGGGTGTAAAAAGTGCAAGCTCCTACCTCTGATCAGATAATTTATACTGCCATTAGGCATATTGCAGACTCACTCACATGGAATGAACAGCCAAATAAAAGTCTTTTCAAGGAGTTAAGTTGCATAAGAAAAAACTTAATAGATTCTGTCATATTCATTTTGCACACTTTGTATTTCTTTCTTCCAGGTCGCAATTGACTTCACAGCCTCCAATGGAGACCCCAGGAACAGCTGCTCATTGCACTACATCAACCCTTACCAGCCCAACGAGTACCTGAAGGCTCTGATAGCAGTGGGGGAGATCTGTCAAGACTATGATAGGTTTGTCAATCTTTTGTGTCTCAGTAAAGGCTCTTTGGTGCCTACAGGGACTGTCAGTCTCTCTAGTTATGAAATAGAGCTGCAGAGTGCTCCTTGCATTTCGGTGGGATCACAAATTTTGAAACAAGCCACTCCATCTGAACCAAAGCAAAAGGATTGTAATGGAAATCATGGAATGCTGAAAGGCAGAGACAGTCCTGTAGGTTATTACATTTCTGCTCACCAGTTTGTTACAGAGCTGATGGAACTGAGCTGTTGACCGCCAGCTCCTCTGTCTCAGATTTATTTCCTCCCTGAAATGTATTTTGCATTTTAAAATTCTCTCTAATAGTTGGAGCCACACACACACATACACACACAAAAAAAAACTAGTTGGTGCACAAACACAGTTTTGTTTATTGTCCACATCATGTTCACACTGGTAAATCAGTTTTAATCTGTGTCAAAGCTGTGGCTAAGTAATGCATGAGAAACTCTTTGTACCAAGCAAAATTAGAGCAAGCATATTTGGCCTCCGCTGGCATTACTTATGCATGAGGCTAATCTGGGGCTGAGGGTGTCAGTCAAGGACACTGACATAATATTCTGGACACACTCCTTTATGGTTCCCTGTTGACTAGCCTTTTCTTCAAAGAATCCATTTAGAAAGATAAGATTTTGACCTTTATATGAGCCACATGCATCTGAATCTTGTGCAGACATCAAGTTTGTCTTTTTGGCGCAAATTTATAAACAATTTATTAATTTACTTTTAACCCTTTCTGGCATAATGCCATGAGTCTAGTTTTATGTAACTTCAATTTCTTGCCACATCACAGACACACACACACACGCACACACACACACACACACACACACACACACACACACACACACACACACTTGCACACCATTTGTCTGGTTTGTCTGTTTGCATGTCCAGATATCTTAAAAACCTTGAACAGATTTCAAAGACAAAAAAACTGAAGTGCTTAGTGTCCCTTACTCCTACTGGTGCTCTTGACGTGGTACTGTAAGAAATAGATTTTTATTAATTTCAAAGAAAGCAGAAAACAAATGCCTTGATCCATGGATGGAATGGATGTTTAAAGACAAACAAATAAATTGAAATTGAAGAAAAAGTGCCAACAATTGGCATTACCCATGCATGGATGAGGGCATCTTTTTTTCTTTTTCAGTGATTTCAAAGAAATGTGGTGGGAATGTATGCCATAGCTCAAAGATCAAGTTTGTTTTTGGTGAGAATCTAGACCAAGATGCAGTTACAGGAAGCTTTTGAAAGACTTCTTGATGCTGCAAGATGATTTTTATATTTAAAGACACGGATGTAAAGATAAGTAGATGAATCTGGACATGCTGGTGGTCCAGTAGTTAAGAAACCTACCATATAACCATTACATCAGTTTGATGCCACACCCTTCTCTCTCGACCAGTGTTTCCTCTTGGTGTGTCACTGTCTAATAGAGGAAAAATAAAATATACAAAATAAAAATGTCAGATAAATTCATTGAAAACATTTTCCCCATCCTTGTTTGACTACAGTATAATCATATCGAATTGAGTTAGAGTACAGTGTGTACATAAAGAGGAACGGTTCTAGTTTTAGTCTCTCTCTCTCTCTCTTGCTGTCTGTATGGATGGGGCTAACTGTTTTGCATGTACTTCACAGTCTCTTTGCTCACAGTGGTGGCTGCATGTGCTTTCTCCTGTGGATAACTCAATGATACAGTTTCGTCTCAGCATCTGTTGCAGCTACCAGTCCTCTTTCTTAGCTTGCATAGGCTCATTACCCTGAACTACAGTCGAACACATGCAGAGACAGGGGCTAACACCAGGAGAGCAAGCACTTCAAAAAGAAGTGGGATACATTACTACTGGAGAAATAACAGCGTTGCCTAGAATCCGTGGTAAAGACAGAAGAGGTACAGCATGAAGCCTGTTTTAGGAATCATTACAGACACTGATGCTATTTAAACAACAATATTTTCATGTAAGAATTCCTGTACTGTAAATGTAAGTACGGGCTGATATAGTTTAGATGTTTTGTTTAAGAATGTACAAATGTGCAAAAAAATATTAGTTATTATCAGGTAATTTTGCAGTTGCTGTAAATAAGTAATAATTTATATGTTTCAGAGACCCTCTAATCTGTTGAGAACTGAACCAGATGAGGATTAACATTCTGACTCCTGATTTATGCAGATCCTCCTATTGAATATCAGGGGAGCGCTGTCTGGCTAATTATAGTATCTAAGAGTTCACACTGGAGACACTGAAGACCTGCCTGAAAATTAGCAGCTCAGCCCAGTGGCTTGATCATTTTCGTGTTTACATATAGAGCATCTTACATGGAAACGTGCCTTTGGGCGAACAGTGACTGCAAGTGTAGGCAGCCCGTCCCTCTTACGTTGGAATTGTTATTGAGGTGTAAAACGTGGGCAAGCAAACCTTTTAGCCTTTAGTGAATATAGGTGATGTGGGATTTTTGAGTCCTAGCAGAGGAGGTGCATTATGGAGCTGGAGTGATTAGCTTTTGTCTGTGTGGGCTGAGGCTCGTTTACCTGAGAGGGCTATTATACCAGGCACATCTCCCCCTGTGGCTCCTCACATGTGCAGACAAAAAGTGAGGAAACGAGGACCACCGTGTGCTCTACAGCAAGATTCTTAAGATGAAAATGACTTGTATGTGCTAAGGGTGGTATGTCAAACCTCTACACCAGGACATTTGTAAATTGTGCATCAAGATCAATTCATTAAGGCTCAGTGGGCAAATTTCTAAAAGTATGGAAAGTGCACAGAGGCCAAGATAATGAGTGCTGTATATTTGCCTTGTTCACTATAACGAGACTACAAATCTCAAAATATAATTGGCTCAGCACGAATAACTCTAACATTTTCATTAGAAATCTTTCTCTACATTGGTAAAGCTGGTATAACCAATATAATACCAAAACCATAATTTGCCTCTCCATATTTGGATTTATAAAACATGCCTCAGTATGTTTGAAAGGTCACAATAGTGGGAGTGTGGCCTGTATTCAGCGGATAGGAGTGATTTTGATGAAAACGAATTAAAAGTGAGTTAAAAACAGGCAAATGCTGAAGGTGAGTTTAGAGCAAGGCTGTCTTTTTATGCTGTTGTATCAACTGCTGAGGCATAAATTTCTTTGGAATATTGTTACTGGAGTGTGTTTATATCTGGACAGAGTACAATACATTAGCCGGGGCATGTGGAGAGGATGTATTACAGAGAATAGATGTTGGACTCATTCACATGTTCATCTTTTTTTTCCCTTGGCACAGAGGGTAATGATGGTAACCAAATATGTGCTCAAAATGGCCCATGTTTCATGTTCAGTGTTGTTCTAACTGAGCTCAAATTCTCCAAAGCCTGCAGTTGCTGTTACAATTTGCAGCCACTGTAAATTTAATACTACAAGGTTATGGTAAAAACCAAAGACACAATCTTTTTTTCCTCAAAGTTCTTGGAGGAGGAGCAGAAATATATAAATAATGTGATATTTTGTTTTTATTATCTGTCTCTTTGTTTGTGTATTACAAGTAAAGCTGGTACATTGTGTAAAATGTGAAAACAGAATGCAATCATTTGCAAATCTTTTCCGACTTATTTTCAGTTCAATACAGTACAAAGACGAGATATCTAAAGTTCAAACTGACTGACTTATTGTTTTTTTTTTTTTTTTTTTGTAAATATATACACTCATTCTGAATTTAATAATTGCAACACCTTCCAAAAAAGTCTAGACGGGGACAACAAAAGACGAGGAAAGTAGTGTTTTCATTTGATATTCTCAAAAAACACAGATCATTTGGTAGGTAAATGGGCTTATTGGTAACTGGTGATAGTATCATGATTGGGTATGACAGGGACATCCTTGAAATGCTCACTAGTTTACAAGCAGGATGGAATGAGGATCACCACTTTGTGAAGTGTGGGCAGATTTTCACTGCAACGTTGCGAAAGAATCCAGGGATTTCACTATCTACAATCCAAAACATCAATAAAAGATTCACAGACACTCCAGACATGAATGCAAGTCAGAACTCTACAAAGTAAATACCACCATATACCAGCAACATCCAGAAATGCAGTTGACCTTTCTAGACCCGAGCTCCTCTGAGATCATTAAAGTAGAAAAGTGTGCTATGGTCTGATGAGTCTATTTCAAATAGTTTTTTAGAAATCATGGACACAGTGTTCTCTGGACTAAAGTTTAAACCTTATATATTCTTGTCTAGTACTTCGTACTGTCAAAAAGCATTAGAAAATCATTTTATTCTGTTTTTATTTACATTTTATGGAACTGTGGTTGTAACTATTCTGGTAAAACACTTAAACTGGCTAAAGTGAACTATCAACTTCTGTAAAGAGTTCACAGAGTTTGTTTCTCACTCAGAAAGCGTAAAAATCATCACACTGCCAGCGTCTGTCTAAGTCCACACCCTTCGGAGTTAATTAAACACTTCTGATAGCTGCCTCAAAGCCATATTAGCTCTGTGAGGGGACAAACAACTCTCCAATCAACACTTGTCAACACACCAAACGAATCAACGCTTAAATTGTAAACTTTTCTGTGTACAACTTGATGCACCCACACCATGTCCAGAGTAAATTAATTCCACACATCACTTCAAATGTTTGTGGCCTAAACTGAGATTCTGTTGAGCTGGAGATGTTATTTGCGTTTACAATGGGCTGGAGAATTTGGGGTTATTTTGTCAGCAATGGAGGCATGTATAGCAAATGTTCTGATAAGGGGGGCGGCCACTGGGGAAAGCTGTCTGTAGACAAACAATCACTGATGTGTCTGAAAGCAAGCTGAGACAGCTCTGATGCTTATCCTAAATAACACAAAGTCACAGAAGTGTTATCTGTTTCATGTGTATTTGGCATCACTACAACATTTAAAGGGGTACTCCAAGAATTTGTTGTGACACCGATATAGTGAGGGAATTTGCAAGAGGCAGGGTAGCAGAAGCAGAATGGTCAAAATAGTAACGCAGCTAAATAGCATCTTTTGTAAGATCCACCCAGCGTCTTTTAAAAAAGGAGATAAATAAGTACACCAGAAATTGCTAAGCGGACGATTTACCACTGAGGAGCACAAAGCAGTAAATTGTCTTTAGTAGTACATTTTTCATTTTGGATTACAGTATCTGATTGATTTAACCCTTGTGGAAAAGGTTCCACACAGATGCTGTATGACATTGAACCATCAAGTGGACAAGTATTGAGCCTCACTGTCCAGTTTGTGTACTCAAACATCATGCTTGTTGTTATCGTCAGCTAGGAAGGTGTGGACTACAGGGTCAGGTCTCTGTTTATTTCAGTGCTCTCTTTACACTCACGTCTGTCTCGCTCTTAATTCAGATACACAGATCTTGTTCTTTATACAAAGCTGTGCACCCTGGCCTTTCACAAGAAACACACAATCTGGTATATCAGAGCCTCTTAGAGTAATATCTGCCCGTCTAAATGGTAGGATGAAAAATGGAGAGGATAAAGACTGTGAGGAGCTCTTTGAACAGGTGCAAACGCTTGCTGCAGGGGCCGTGGGACAGATTTCAAATTGTAATTCAAGCTTTTAACATTTATGAAATGCAAACACGGGAGGAGGGCTCTGCCCTTGGAAATATGAACATATGGATGAGCCATCAATATTTTACAGATCTCTGTCAAACGCTATCTCACATTTAACTGAAGTAACTCAGTATATATTAATTTGCTTATCATTTCAGTGACAAAAGATTTTCAGCTTTGGGGTTTGGTGCCAGAATCCCTCCAAACTATGAGGTGAGTGTATCTATATCCCTGCTCTGCCAGTTTTTCGCACATGAACACTATTATGCAGATTGTATATTCATGTGGTCTTATCGAATCCTGGTATTTTCCACCACTCTGGGACTATTACAGTAACCAAGCTGATTTCCATTACCTATTTTATGACACAATTTGTCATTCTGTCAAAATTTCACATTTAAAACTAATGACCGGGTATATTTTTATTCATAAGACCCTTGTCTTAAAATATCAACTTGTCTTGAGAAAATAACATGTTTCGATGACATAAGAGCCCCGTAGTGTTGATGCTTAATTTACATAAGAATTCATGAGTTTGAGCGCATTTGTTTAAGCAAATTGAAACATAAGCCTTCACTGATTTTAAAATAGAGCCCTGGAGGGAAGTCTGACATGTGAAGAGTAAGTGCGTGTGCACACACACGTACACGCACAATTTAATCACTATTCTTTTGAAAATCTACCAAACCAGAACGGCCTATGTTTAATATAAAATTGCGCTGTGCTATGTGCCGATGTGAAACACTGATAATTATGATTTCAATCATGCAAAGTTTTTCTGGCTCAGTAAATACAAACTATTCATTTTTGAATTTACCATGATGATGACTACCTTGCAGGAGTCAGTTTTATTTTCTGCATGCTGTTTCTACATTGTGTTGGTGGTGCAGGTGATTGCTAATTAAATCATTAGATTAATCATGAAGTGCATCTATGAACTCATATGCTACACCCATAGGCTCATTCTCAGTATGTGTTGTTGTGCACTCTTGTATTCTTAACTATGTGTTTTCCATGCTCAGAGTGATTAGAAAACAAATATGAATAAATATCCAGGATGCTCATTTGCCAGCCAAGCCATGCATCAGATAGTGAATTGTGTGAATTAATGGGAAGCATCACATATCAATGCAATAAATAAATTGTGTTATGGTAATGGTAAGCCTCTAAGAAGCTGGTTTTAAATTTTAATGATTTTCATGATGACATTTACATAAGTCAAAAGGAGTTTGTCCCTAGGTGTTATTTATTAAAAGTTTAAGGTTGCATAACTTGATTGTTTTGGTTAAAATAGACTCTTGAACTTGAACTCTAGTCTAACTGCAGCAAGACTGTACTTTTCACCAGGCTCAGTCCAGTTGTTTGTGGATTTCTAGTGGCATTCATTGTTTGTAAGCAATATATTTATGAAAATCTTTTACAAACCAATCGACAGTCAAAAGCTGTTCATTAAGACCATTAAAACATGACAACGACGCCACGGGTCCAAGTCAGTTGGCAAAACTAATGAATGAGTCTGAATCCTCGTGGTTTGTTAGTTAAAACCCTGTCTGAACACAAACTGGACCCCTTGGTGGGGACTAGGAGTGTGAACACCTCAAGGTCTGAGCACCTTAACACCCCAAAACAAAATGAATTTGCTTCATCAGGACTGATTTATTTTGATCATATTTGATTGACAGTTGCCTGCCAGCATAATCAAACAACCTCACAACTGTGATCAGATTTAAATGAACATTTTGTGAAATCCTGACTAGTGTTCAGGCACGTGATATCACCTTTTTTTCCCCAGATGAGCTCCACCCTCTTGAATCCAGTGAAAAAAAGCACATGCAGGAACACAAATACACAAATCCCTCAATTGAAATGATCAAAGCTGCCTTCAAACCTTGGCACAAAATTCTGCATTCACCCCTTTGCTCATTGCAAGAATATGACTAAGACAACAGGTTCTCAGGGCTTTTTAAAACCTTATATTTAAAGAGTTTTGCTTTTACACTGCTGCTCACCCCAGTAATATTGCATGACTGACTGTAGCAGGAAAAGCAGAGGTGTAACTAATAACATTACCAATTCTTAACGATGCTTCATTCCATTTAAGTCTCATTATTAGCCGTGCCAACAAACCAGCATGCACAATACCAGAGCCTTGCAACTGCAACGCTGAAATGGAATACAGCCATTATTAATGTTATTAGTCTTGCCTGTCAATTTTCTGCTATGTCATGTCAAAGGTCTGCTGTGAAGCAGGCCTGTTAAATGACATACAAAACAAGATCCATTCTCTTGCAGGGACTCGATGCAAAAACTGAATGCTGGTCTGTATGATTAATTTCTTGAGGGCTCCTCATACATATCTATACAGTGACTACATTCAGACTGTTGACCACATTAAAGACAAAAAAGTAGCCAGCTGGAGAGGAGTCATTTGTCCCTGATCTGCCTGACAGTTGGTGTTTGTGGAAAAACGGTTTCTTGTGAGAGGAGGTATCAACAGGATATCATTTTTGCCAGTTAAATAGCAGAGATAAACAAAGTCAGTCCGATGTATGGCAAGAATAGACCAGATAAAAGACGAGGGGTTGTAATTACTTTTCAGAAACCAGATATTAAGTCTGTCAGTCAAATATTATAGTGCATGCTATATGCTCATGTATGATTCAGGATACTAATCCACTTCTATCCAGTGGTTGAAAATGAACTGATTTGTTTCTTTTTCAGTTTTCATAAGCCTAAATTATATGCAAAACTTCAATACAGTGAACTCATCATTGCTATTAGTTTCTGATTTCTGATTAATTTACATGCAAAACTAATCATCTGCTGATTATTATCTTTACCGGGCATAAGGTTATGAGTTTTGTTGTGTGTGCGTGTGTCCGCAGTTAATCTCACAGTTTTCCGGATAAATCTGCCTCATATGTTTTGTGCACATTTATGACTGTATGCTCAAGGACATTCACAGTGTTTAATTCCTCACTCCTCTTGGAGTCGCCGATAGGGGCCCAGAAGTAATTAACAACTGCAAGGCTAAAGACAAGGCTTACCAAGTCTGTCAAAAACTGATGTCCATAGAAAAATTTGCACCAGAACATTAAATCCATTCCCAATATGTTATGATCCACTAAAGTTAGACACGATACAAGATAAATAAATCTCCATTTTATCTTTACTGACATGTTGACTGGAAGGAAGCCAGAGCAAAAGACTTCTGATTGTCACAGCGTTCGCCATATCAGAGAGGTCAAGATCCACTATTAGATAATGCTAGTAATACTAGTAATACTACCAATTCTTATTAAATGTGGTTTGTTAAAAACAATTGAGCATCTATTTGTTGCTTTTTGGAATTAAATTAAAGGGACAATATGTAACTTTGTTTGTCATCTAGTGGTTAAAAATAGCACTGCAGTCCAAATTCAATCCAATTCATGTCTTTATCTTTCAAATCATATCCAATATTTACCAGTATTTTAACACGTTTTCGCTCACAGAGCATGCTGAATGCTACTGAGTCCCAAAGATATATATGAATTTGTTTTCTAATATAAAAATTTACGTATCTATGTCTTATTAACCTGTTTGGTGCCAAACTGACTCCCAGTATCATTTGATGTGGTGATCAAGTATTCCTTACTGTCAGAGACTTATGTCATATTTAGACATTATTATAAAAGGTACTGTAATTAACAGTACCAGAAAAAAGTTAATGTTCCGAATATGGTAGCCATCTCAGATACATCATGGAAATAATCATAAAAAAAAGATGGCATAGCACAAATCAAGCAAATTAGAATTGTTTCACAATTTCCTCTTTTTCCATTGACAGGTGTCTCATGACTTTGCCATTAATTTCAACCCAGAGGATGATGAATGTGAAGGTAAGGAATGCCTTTGTTCAGCAGTTTCCCTGAAATGTGCATCTCTATGCTGATGACACTAGAATTAACATCTGTAATTTGACATCACTGCTGCTAAAATATCAATATTGCTTGGCAAGCTTGTGATCACTAATTTTAACTAAATTAACAAATGAAAAGGTAAATGAATGTGCAATAGATCAGATTCATAACACCCAGCAGCAAAGATACTTACTGATTTTGCTTTCTCTAGTTTTGTACTTAGTCAAAATATTGTTTATGTTTAATTGTATTTGTAAATTTCATTCAAGTTTGTCATTCAAAACTTTGCTTCTCTCAGAGATTTTCACTTCTTTAACTTGTGTGAGGCAGGAAACATAATTGCCACTTACACTTCTTTGCTAGACTTCAGTGAATGATTTATCTAATGGTAGTTTACAGCTGCTTGCTTACTGACAAGATAACTGAATTTATGTTTCCTTCATTTTGTTCTGTCTTCTCTTTGATCAGAGATCCAAGGAGTAGTTGAGGCATACCAGAACTGCCTTCCTAAGATCCAATTGTACGGCCCTACCAACGTTTCTCCCATCATTAACAGGATAGCCAAGCTGGCAGCAGGCGATGGCAACATTAAAGATGCTTCAGTGAGTGTTCCTTTATACCCTCTAAAAAATATATATGGATGTAATACAGGCTTTGTTGTTGTGTGTCACACTGAGTTTCCAGAGTGAGAAGCCTCTGGTTCACCTCACAGTAATGATGCCCTACGGCACAAAAAAAGGGGCCCATTATAGAACAAATTAGTATTCTTTAAATTATGGATTGAAGTCATGAAGTGCTGTATTAGTGGTATATTTATGGACATATTTCAGTATCACTGACCTATTTTGGTTAGAAATTAGCTCATGAAAACCAGTTAAAATGTGATTTAACAAAAGTGGCTAATAAAGTTATTGTGTGTATTGTGTTTCCTTAATATCAAAGTCTTTTATCTATTTAATAAAATTTATTACCCACCAGCTACATGCTTTAAACTATTACACTGTTGTAATCACGCTGACTTTCATGTAATTATTTATTCCTCAGTGTCACTACTTATTTGATCAGTAAATGAGCTGCAGTAAATAATTGGCCTTTCAGGGCACACTTCAGAAATACACAAGACATTCATTAACGCATAAACACGGTCAGGTTACCAACAAGCTAACCACTCATGGGAATAATCAACAAGGGTTACATTATATTATGCCGTGCTAATATTCATCTACTGTACTACTCACATTATACTGTTCAGTAAACACATGATGTTAATTCCACACTCGCACATGCACACATGTGAAATTTGTCCTCTGGAGTTTGTAATTACTTGTCGTTACTTTTTATTATCTTCTTTTATCTTTTCTTGATTTGCTTATTTTATGTCTCACTCATCCACACCTAAACTTATCTTCTCAGTGGAAGATGTAAAATTATCCCAGACAGTGAAAGGCCTACTCCAGGCTGCAACACCCACTGAGGGGTGTCCTTGCTTATAACCGCATGTTCCTGTTAAAATGGTTTAATGTTAACATGGATTAATTCACACTGAAAGCTCTTATCTTCTTCCAGCGATACCACATCCTGCTCATCCTGACAGATGGTGTAGTGACAGACATGGCAGACACACGTGAAGCCATTGTACGAGCCTCCTACCAGCCTCTCTCCATAATTATTGTTGGTGTGGGCAATGCAGACTTCACAGACATGCAGATTTTGGATGGAGATGATGGAGTCCTACGCTCACCAAAGGGTGAACCGGTCTTGAGGGACATTGTGCAGTTCGTGCCTTTCAGAGACTTCAAAACGGTCAGCTCTTTTCTCTGTCTGTCAATCTGCACTTGTTGACTTTCAGTGTTCTCTGCAACTCTCTCTCCTTCTGACTGCTGTGCTGGTGATCATGGACATTAAATGTTTTTCATATAACGTCCCCCTCCCTTGTTATTTAAAAGAGCAAACAGGAGGCTTTTGCTGGCTTTGCCAATGCTACAGATGGGCATCATAGGCTGGAGGAGATCCAGAAATGTATTCAAACAAGAATGTATTCTAAATGTAGCTACAATCAGCCACATTTCAGCTGTACAATCACACTATCTGTTATGGACTAGATGCCTCTTGTTCTAAACAGAAACATTTGCCATAATTTGTGTTATAGCTAGTATATCTTTTCTATATTCAGACAGGTGGCAACTTAAAGAAAAATACTACTAGTAATAATACCAATAATACTAATACTGTGTAGAATGATGAGTGTAGAAATAATATTTTCAGAGTCACCAGATCTCAAACCTATTTAATACATGGGAGATTTTCAATTGAGGCACTGAGCAATGCTTTCCATTATGAAACATTAAATAAGGAAATACATTTTGGAATAATCATGTTTGTCCCTCCGGTTAAATGAAGCTGTTCTGCAGGCTCGTGGTGACATCTTATTAAGACATGCATATTGGTTTATCCTTATATCTATCACCCAGCTGTATAATTAATCTGATTATCTATTGATATAAATCACCCATAATTTGATGAAATAGGATTAAGACAATATTCCATTATATTAAATCGAAATTGCGAACAAAAAAATATAATTGCACAAGCGATGCCTCTGTACTTAACACATCAATTGTCTCAATTGTGTAGGCCTATGTGTATTAAATGATGCCTTTATCCAATGAGTTTTTTGTTCCTGAAAATAATTTTTGTAATATTGTTAAAAGGACCAGTGCGCAGGATTCATCTAGCAGTGTAGTTGGTGATACAACCACCTCACCTCACTCCATCCTCTGTAGTGTGAGAAGGAGAGACTACGGTGTCTGTGAAACCACGGGCTGGTGTTTAGCTTGTTCATTCTGGGTGAAAGAGGACCTGCAGTGTCTGTAGATATGATTATAGTTATTCACTAATGAAAACATAGCTATGCCTGTTATATTCCTACTCCCCCTGGATCTTAAACAACTCTCATTGCTGATGCATATTATGAAAAAAACAACTACTACGCGATGCAAACACTGCAAAACACATTATTCATTTTCATGGAGCTTTTGGGATAAAGAAGAGGCTTTTTGCAGTGAACAAAATAGTTTCTCTCTAATACAACGTCTGACACTGACATACCTCTTTTAATTTGTCTGAAACACAGAGAGTAGTCCTAACGCCGTCTATAGTCCTCTGATCAGGAAAAAAAACGGCAATGGAAAATGTTCTGTATTTCAGATTAAAACAATATTTAACAGTTGTTTTGACATCCAGCTCTTATCTGTCTCTGTTGCAGGCTTCTCCTGCAGCCCTGGCCAAATGTGTTCTGGCGGAGGTTCCCAAGCAAGTAGTAGAGTACTACAGCCATAAGGCCATCTGCCCTATGTGTCCTATGAGGGACTTAGTGACCCCCATCCTCACCCCAGTCGCCACTACACCAACAGAATAACCACCCACCCTGTTCCTGGAACAAAGCTTGACCGCAGCACCAGTCCGGCAAACAGAGGGAGAAAGGACGCATGCCTCATGATTTTGGACAAGGACTGAAGTGATCTTTCTAAATGTATTGTTACTCATCTATTTCATTTTTCACCGCTATCAAAGTGTTTACACAAGGACAGTGTGACAGAGACTGTGGGTTTTTTTATTTCTCTGCTCAGTGTGGATCCAGTATTACTCCCTGGCTTTGCAAACTGACCATCCAACTATTTCAGCATCATGATGGTCCCCTTAATTTTTATGCATGCAGGCCGATCCTTTAGTGTTAACCCATCAATCGGATACAGGCTTATTATTCCTCATTGCCCATGACATTCAAATTATTATTATTATTGTCTTGCTGTTTTCCTTATGTCATATCTTCAGATGATTTTGAAGATGTACAATACAGTACTCTATGTTGCAATCAAAAATAGATTGCTCAACTTGAACAATATTTAATCCAGATATCACAGATGAATCACAGGAAGTATAAAGAAGAGATGCTGCATTGAGACCTGTTACATTGACCTTCCCTTCAAATACTGAGTCTGTCCATCTGCAGGACTATGGACAACATTTCCAGATAAACACAGATCACAATAACTAATCAACCAAGAACAAACAAGTTGAAAATCATTCATGCTCATGAAATTATAAAAATATAATTAATAAATATCACCACCAGAATGACACCAGCCCTACCTGACAAATTCGAGAGCAAGCAAGGCTCAGTGTGTTTGGCAGTAAGCAGGTGCAGATTTAAAAATCAGGCTTATTAGGCTTGTTAGACTATCATGTAAAATGATTGTGTAAAATGATTAGTTAAATCACAATAATTAGCTAAACCTTCAGTAATTAGGCCTTCTTAAAAACAGATGAGAAAACAATAGCAATGAAAACAAATCACTACTTCAGGCCTGTTTATCTTACACATACGTTCAACAATGTGTGATATTTGCTCCAGCATGAGCTCTTTGTATGCTTTTTCGGTTACAACAGGGAGCTAACAGCTAGTCACATCTAGACAGAAAATACAGTCAGGTTGGCAGGTTGAAGTAGGAGACTTCTTTTGGTTGTGGTGCAGACGAAGTGTTGCGAAGAAAAGCTGCCTTTTCTGTGGCTACCTCTGAACAAGACCTAAATAACATTTTTTCTCCAAGAGAAGATGAATGATTGCACCCTTTTTTGGTCTTTTGTCAGGTGGCTATGGTCTAAGCTGTGAAAATCATGCTTGTTGCTCATGTTATTGTTGTCATCCCTGAACCAGTTGTCACGCAGTTAGCAGTCTCCCTGTTTCTGCAGTATGTTTCATTATTTTCTCTTTCTTGCTGCTTTTTATATGCAATATAAAACTACTCAATGTTTCAAAAGTAATTTAACTGTTGAGCACACAGTTGAGATCAAATGAAAGCACAAAGCCGATCACAGTGAGTGCTGTTATGTTCATAAAACCAGAACTGGAATGAGTTCTCAGGTAAATTCACACCAGAATATTAACAATTATTATTACCCAGTCCTTGCAGTGACTATTAAAAAGTTTCTTAACATAAAATTAGTATTACCGGTTTGCTCATCGTTGCACATGTGCATTACCAGAACAAATTGTTCTGTGTGGTGCCTCAAGGATCACTATTTATTTGAAAGGCTGCCTCTGTTCTGTCGTGCTTTACAATGTTCATCATATTCATAAAGTTATAACCTTCACTTTCACTTACCTGTGTAAGATTGACGTCACGGTGTTCAAAGCGCAGCCTGTAAAAAATAAAAAGCAGTGTCATATTTTCCAAAGGAATGTGTTGAAGCTACAGAGGCTTAGGTGTGACCTTTCACTCAAACTGACTCTTTAAAGTTGATAAACTGTCTGTTTGAGATGCTCTTTGTTTTTTATTGTAAATACCTGTGTGAGTATTGCCATCAAACCAAGCAGGGAAGGAAAGACAATGTGTTCAAGTCACATGTAAATACATTTTTAAAGACTAAAGAGATTAACTGAACGAATGCCAACCCTTTCAATATTTTTATCACTTGTGGAAGAAACCTTGACACCCTCACAACATAATGTTATCTCAGCTTTATCAAGCAAAACATTTCAGCAGATGATTTCACCTTAAAATCTGAACAATTTTTCAATTTACCAAACATCATTAAGAACATCTAACACAACCCCTTTACTGTAGTGGATCATTTCCTTGCCCTTCCCTTGGTTTTGATAGCATATATAAACTAATATTCCACTGGGTTGAAGAACTATGTGGACGTTTCAGATCCAAATAAAGTAAAATCCCCCTAAAACATTTCATGAATAAAGTTCAAACATTGGTGACAGCAGGCTGACTTAAAAGTATGAGCAACATAAATGCTGTGCTATATAACTTGTATAAACCCTAAAATGTTTTGGTTTGGCCTGATTGTTCATTATTTGTGACCTGGTCTAGTAACGAGACTATACTTTGTGTATTTGCTGAGTGTTTTTGAATTTATCTTATATGATGTATTTGTGCTCTGAGCGGCTCTGAATGGTGACTAATTCACTTGGCTGAAAACCAAGCTGTCCCTGCCATTAAATGCACTGGAAGGATATCTAGTCTTTACGTTGAGTCTAACATAGACATATCACCCATTGACACCCTCAAGCTACAAATATTAATCTGACTTTTATTTGTCCTCTAAAGCTTCACCAGCCCTCCCCACATAAAGACTATTGACTTTTCATGGATGCACCGAAACACAGTTAGCTCTGCTGTTGGCTGCTCTCTGAACTCCTTTGAAGACCACAACTATTGAGGATTCTTCAGTCACTATGGATCACAGGATGATGCCTATTGATTCAGCAGGCATAGATTTGGAGCCGTGCTCAGTTTCTTGAATGTAAATGATCCTGGGGGGACTTTGGTCTCACTGACTGAAGCTAAGCTCCATGTGACTGGTTTAAAACAGGGAGGGAATAGATGCAAAAATTAGGAAACAGTATTTGACGAAATTAGTCATTGAGAAACCTTGTCATTTCATTGTCATGTATGATGATTCATTTGGGTTTTTTTTTTTTTTATTTACACATCTTAATAGTTAATATTTCACATTCTTCACTTGTAAAAACAAGTACAGTATGTCACTCTAAGGATTCCTAATTGTCAAAAATGTAACTACTATCACAAAAAGCATTTTTGAAGCCTTTATCCGTGTAACCAGCTTTGTGCTTTCCCAGAATTCTTTAGAGTGGCTACTTTTCTGACTAAATAAGAATATGTACAGATATTAACCAATATTCCTGCTCCTCGAGGGCAAACCAACTCACAAATTAACATTTAAAAGGCAGCACTTCTTCTGTGATTCGTGCCTTACATGGCAATTCACTCTTTGTCCCCCATTACCTGGATCACCTTATTGCTACTTCGCCTCAGGTTATGAGCTGCACCAGCTCAAATGGTGCCTGTACTCTTAACATTTGTATGAAAAATGATACAACTGATAGATAAATGACCTCAGAACATTTCAAATATTATTCCTTTATCGCTTAATAAGTAATTTTAAAGTGTTTCTGACTTCAAACATCAATGTAATGAACCAAGCAAATGTTTCGTGCTCTGGTATTACCTGATTTACAAAATGTGTTGGATTTCTTGTGGTAAAGCACGTTTAACAATGACGCATGGGTCTGTAATCATTCATCAGATTACAGAATCATTCATCATTTTGTTGTTATTTAAGTATTTATCTCATTCATTAAATGATATGTTTCATTGCAGTCAATCATGTATGAAATGCTGCCGGAGCTAGATGAACCCAAGTGCACAGCCGAAAAAAACATTCATGTCTCAATGGGAAACCATCATTTGTGCCACAGTGGTGCAAACAACAGTGAGTGGAAACACTCGAGACAAACAGACCACAGTTCATGTGGCCATGTTACGCTGCGGATTAATTAAAAAAATCTGAGCTGCTTATTTCCCCTTATCTAAACTTACACCATTGTCAGACAAAATTAACAAGTCATATGTTTTATACCACACTAATGTCTTTGAAATTTCCCATACACACACTCTCTCTTTCACCCATCCACTGTTGATCACAACAAGGTTTACATAACCCTAATATGCAATTGGTGTAACTGCCCAGCCGTGTGTGAGAAACAACTCATGCACCATTAGTAAATATATCTGATTTCTTTGAAAGGAAGAAAGGGATTTATTGCATGCTTACTTTTACTGTTGAGCTGTGCTGTGCAGTCATTCCTTTGGGTCTTGATAATATGCTAATATGCAAGCCTGCATTTGCACAAACCTCTGTTCTTGTGGTTGACGCTCTCTGTCTTGCAGTTAGGTAAATAAATCTCATCATTTAACTGTCTCTGTGATTTGGTATCATATTTAATGACTTTTTAATGATTTTGTCAGAATGATATATTGCATCTGTCTCCTTTTGTCAAACAGTGTCCGCTGATCCTACTCACTCGTCTCAGTGATCATATCACAAAAAACTCATGAGAGCACGGTATTGATGTGCTTGAGAAAATGTAGGTTATGCTATCTTGTACACATTTGCCCTGTGTGGTTTGGCTGCTGATGCTGTGAGTGCTTATAGCGCGGAAAGAGGGACCGAGCCTACTCTTTAATTCCATCAGACAGCTCCTTTCATTTAACGGCTATTGTTGAGAGCACTGAATAACGGTTGTTTCCATGGTGACACCTACTTGTGGGGAGACGTAGACCTTCATTTTTGTCAGATTCAGGGACAAAGATGCAGGATGTGTCGAGGGCTCTGGGACGAGGCCATCCTCACATTATGATGAAAAAGAGGAAGCTCTGATTGAGATGACTGCTGTCCTTTGCAAAGCCACTGAATGTTCATCTGGGCTGTGAGCATCAGGTGAGCTCTGTGTTCAATATAGACAGTCTGTCTCTCTCTCCCTCCTATAACCCTTTTTATGCCTGGCCTGCTGATTTATGGCCACAATTAAAGAGCATTCACCACCGCTTAACATTCACAGGCAATAAAATCAACGGCGGGTTTGCACCCTGGGACAAGGTGCTGTTGTTTAGCGGAATCAGCTCATTGCCTCCATGTTATCAGATTACTTTTAATGCCTTTAAACTCAGCTGGGCTTCCCTAACACTGCTATAGCTGGGAGGTCTAGCTGGAGGCACTGTAAAAACAGGAAGGAGAGAGGAGAAATTGGTTTTACTCTTAGTGGCTGGTTGCCTAACGCCTGCCTCTAATGAGGAAATGACTAATAAGAGATGGAGAATGGGAAATCTCAGTAGTAATTAGCTGTCTCCTCCTTCCCCCGAGGGAACAGAACACACCTTTGAAAAGCTTCCAGCTCACTCCTCTGATGTTGTCTCTCACATGTTTTCTATCCCACCGTCACTTTGTGCATTTACTATAGCTCATACATGTATATATATAGACACACCTACACACAGAAAGAAAGAAGTCAAGCTGAGAATACTTCTCAAATAAATAATGATGCTTTTGTGATAAGCACCTTGGCATGGCGCACCATGTTTCACATGCTGTTGTGTATAACCAAAAGAAAATGTACTCTTTAAAACTACATTCCTACCAATAAAATCAGCTTTCTTGCTGGTGCAAGTCTATCAAAACAATAAATGAGTCATGTAGAATCAAGATTCACGAGGAAGAAGAGAAAACACATCTCCACAGAAGGGACTGTAGTTGTGATTTTCAGTTGAGTCAAATTGACCCTCTGGGAAAAGTTAACACCATCGTGCCTGTTGTGTCATCATAGTCTTGCATTGTGTCCCACTTACTAGCTTTCTCTCTCCTGCTCTCTCACGCACTTCATTCACATCTCTCTTTTCTTTGACACAAACACATTTCAATTTTCACATTCATTTTGTGATTCAACTCAGTCATTGTCACTGCTTATGAGAAAACAAAACAAAAACAACATTCAGCATTCAATTCGAGTTGAATGCTGATAGTGGTTTGGGTATTTAAGTACATTTCCTCATCATAATACTGGAGGAAATTAAAAAGACTAAGACTAAGAGTCGACATGCTAACATGCTCACAATGATAATACTATCATACTGATTTTTGGCAAGCATTGCCATATTAACCATCTTAGTTTAGTGTGCTAGCGTGCTAAATATGCCTTTTAATATTAAACAGAAAATAGTGCTGATGGGAATGTCTTTAGTTTTACAGGTAAAAATTAAATTTTGATCTGATGATCGTGCAGGATAAAACGTTAAGGGATCGCCAAAGTTATTATAGTTCATCCTGGGACATGAATGTCTGAGTCAAAACTGCATGTGTTGATCTGAAGGTGCTATTTATTATCACCAAAGTCAGTAGGATTTATCTCCTGGGGACCACAGATGTCTGTATTAAATTTTATGGGAATCCATCCAAAAGTTATATTTCAGTCAGGACCAAAACAGTGGACCCACACTGCCACCCCTACAAAACCCTATGGCTACACTATAATCAGCATATAATTTCACAATGTGAACAGGACAAAAAGAAACTACCATTCTCCTCTGGAAGTTGGTCGTGTCTGCAGAAGAGAATTAAATTAAAATTAAGACTACAGGACATTCAGATGTGGCTCAGTGACTTTGTGCCTCAGTCCTAGTTAGGTCTATGTCTCTGACACCCACAGATATAGTGATTTAATTAGGCTCCTTAGCGCCTTGTTGACCAGCTGGACGCAGCAGTGCCCAGGCCATGCTCACATAACTGTATAACTTTGACTCAGTGGGGAATGACAAAACTTTCCTACCTTTTATCCATTGACCAGTATGACATTAAACAACTGATCCACATGTGGGAATCTTTTATGCAGTGGAGCATCAGATCCTGGGTGTAATTAGAACAGGGGGCAACCAGGCACGACGGGACGAGAATTGGACACCCATCTTATGGCAGCATCATCTGTGTTGCACATACTGTATGTATAGTGCCAGTCCTCTTCTCACATATCGGATGGAACAAAATATGCAGAAAATCTGTGAAATGACGTTCTTTCATTTTTTGTGGACATAGGGTTAGAAGAAATCCATAACTTTTTTTTTTTTTGCTTAAAAATGATCTTCATTTCATACCATCTGCTTGGGTTTTGTTAGATGTTAAGACTGGCTCATGTACTGTGGTTAAATTTGTTTATGTGTTGCCTGCTATTCACTCTCATTGCTCAGTGTAGCAGCTTGCTAACTTTCTGGCAATTCCTAGAAAGTCTGTTAAAACCAGAGCATCCCACAGAAACTATGTTTTAATTGCCAAATCTGTGTCATCTGATGCTGCTTCAATGTGTAATTTCACCACTTTAGCAAACAATGTGCACCAAGCTATTTCTTAGCTCTATTTCAGCATTAAGACGTAACTGTATTGAGATGTAACTTGTAAAAAAAAAAAAAAAAAAAAGAAATATTAGAGGCTTTGACAACATTTGTGGGACAGGACAAACAAACAGTTGTTTGTTGTTCCTCACCCAGTGGTTACAGAACAACATTATCATTCATTTAGATTCATGTGCCCGGCCACTGGGAAAATCTAACTACAAAATTCACTTTCTTTTAATTCTTTTTTTTTGTCTGAATCGACTCCTGAGGGAAATATCTGTCTCTTTAGCAGCTAAATGCTCCACTGTACTAGCCAGTTAGTCAGTGACAGTGTTTCTCTGCTTTGTGGTGCTGAGCAGGTTGTGTACAGGGAATTTTTGCCCTCTTTAGATATAATGAAATTACTGTAAATAAGATAATATTGTTTTGTTGAAACATTTAGCACTCCACACATGTACCGATTGTGGCCTGTGGCAGGCTTGTTATTAGACTTTAGTATCATTGGTGTTAAACTGTCATGGGGTAATGATGTCATATACAATGTTTAGGCAGCAACATATGAGCCATGAAGATGTGCTGTATGAGTCAGTGAAGCAGAACAAACAGAATGGAGGTATAATACAAACCACGAGGAGCTCCTGTTCCCTTTTTGATTCTCCTCATACAGTTTTAGATACTCCCAGAGCTGGCACATATCAACAAATCATACAGTATTATGTTACAAAAACTTACAAAAGCAATTCATACACTGAATGAGTAAGAGACAGATGCTACAATATTGATGTGTAATATCCAATGGCTGCTATGGGGCTGTTAGAAGATTAACAAGATGAAGCCAGCTGTGAATCTTGGGAGACATTGCTGATTTTCCCACCCATGATGATCATTGGCTATTATTTGTTAACCAGGTTAAATGGGCTTGTGTACACACTCATGCTAACCGTGGGAGTCAGCATTAGGATTGTACATGTGTACACATTTTAACAGTGATTATGATTCATTAAATAGAACAGTGAGTTGGTGGTGCAGTTTGACATTTGGGTTTCATGATTAGATGTTGCTGAATAAACACACAAAGGCTTTAAATTTCTATGTGACCTCCTACTGAACAATTAAAATGTTGGTTATTGAACTCAGGAATTCATGCTTTGACAAAACACTATCTTCATTAACATTTTAGAATAAGGAAAATATTTAAGGCCACTGTATGGATCTCCTGTCTTCAAGGTCTGGTTATTAATTTGTCTCATTCCCACAGATAAGTGGCAGACAGTGTGACCTCATGTTCAGACAGTTCCAGATACCCTGGAGATGAGTGAATCTTTCAGGCGTATGAAATGTCACCAGGGTCAGGTCCTTCGAATAAAAGACAAGCAACTTTTTCCTAAGCTCACTATTTGAACAGTCACACATTGATAAATGTGTTGTAGAAGATTAAGAAATGACAGCTTCTTCCCCGACAGTACTTTCAATACAGGCTGCTAAATTATCATTTTTCTTTCAAGCAGAGGAAGTAGGAAGTAGAACTAACAAAGTCATGAACTGTTTAAATAATGTAAAATGTATTCTGTAGCTTTTTCCCCTGAAGTTCAGTCAAAGTCTGTCTTGAGAGGCAGATGGTGCATCAACTCCAAGATAGAGGTCTTTTATCTGAAAAATAAAGGGCAGTGTCTATCTGTGATCCAGTATATATCCACCACAGACTATACGGAAATTTGATCATTTTTAAGGATAACTGAATTAATCATTTGAGTAACATATAAAATAGAACAGCACTTAGAGCCTTGTTTTTGAGATCTTGTGCTGGGGTTTGTTATTTCACCTTTATTGACTGTGAGGTCACGTTGAAGATCTTCCACATTTATTGAACCCAAGTTGTATTTTCAACAGTCAAAGCTAGTCATATTAATTAGAGGGATTATTTTCATTAATTGTTGATGTCTTTTATCTGTTTCTGAATATATACTATTTGTTCCTTGATGCTGAGGTAAAATGTTGGTTATCTCTCTGGACTCAGGAGGCAGTTTTCCATTGATTAGTCCCTCCTAACCCTTTCCTGATGTTGCATCAGCATCAAGGTGGCTCGCTAAAGTCTTGAGTTTGTTACCTATTGATTGGTGATACTGTATCTTTAAAGACACACCGCTCCCTTTGCCTGATGGGCTGTTGTTTGTAATCACAATCATTATCTCTTGCTTGTAATCACATATTTGCATTCACATTTGTGGCAGCCCATTGAACTGAGGCGAGGGTTTTATTTTGTTGAAGCACCCTCCACTGATTGATTCTACTGATTGTGTTTTATTCAGTGTCATTAATTACTTCCCATCTTTCCAAGAAGGAAGGACGAAATGTGATCAGTGTTTGTCATTGTTTACATTCTCTGAAGTTGCATTATTGATAACAACAATGATCTGAAATGCACCGTTAAAAGTAATCTCCACAGAGGCATCTCAAAGTACTTTACATATGTTAAAGAAATTCACGCAAAAAGAAAAATCCAATCAAAATAAAAGAGAATAAACAAAATGAGACTACTAATTTAAAATTTGACCTAAAAAAATTAAATATGTGATGGGAACAGGATGATTTTTTCACTCAGCAGTGAATATATTAAATGATGATTCCAATTTACTACAGTGTAATTTTATTTTTCATTGTTTCTGCCATCATTCCTATTGGTTACTGTAACATTATACTCAGCAAAGTTAATTGCTGAAATCTGAACCCAGAAACATCCACATACACGGTACATGGAAGTTTGATGAGGCAGAAAACACACATGTATGGAATGAATGACTTTAGTCGGCGTTGTTCTTTAGACAACTGCCACATAGACAGAGAACCAGCGAAAGGAGGATTACAGATGACTCAAGATGTTGTGATTACAACCAGGTAATTTGTCTCTGTATGTCTGTCTCTTTCAATCAGCCAATCAACCAAATCAATACCTTAAGCCACACTTAAGAGACACCTCAACACTCTCAATGAATTGATGCTTTTAAAAAGGATTTAGCATGTAATTCCTTCTGTATCGTCAGTGTTTTAACAATGGCACAGAAAGAGGTGGGCGGGTGCTTTTATTTTGCTATTACTTAACTTATACCAGTGAGAGCAATTAACAGATTTTTGTTTTTTTTAAACAAGCTAATGTGTTGCAACCCATTCTGTCTGTTTTTGAATAAGGTGACAAAGAGATGGACCAATTTACAGCCTCCAGTGGCTCACTGTCTCTGTAGGAGATAAATGGCCTTAATTTTATCCAGTGCTTAGCCTGCTTCATTGCCAAACCAAGAAAAGCAAAGCTTGAACTACAACTAAATGCATATTGATGTCTCTGTTACCTATCCATCTTTTATCTATCGTATTATGATCGAAAGGTGAAAATGGAGACAGCAAAGTTCCAACTTTCAAGAAAACAGTTCAGATTCAGAATCTCTATACTCACAATATAATAATAATTTATCATCAACTATGCTGTATTTTGAGTATTATACAGAGTATAACCATTTGCTATTGCCCCAAAGTAACGCAAATACATCAAATAAGCTATTTAGAAGAACTGTTTTGAATTACACAGTTGGGTGACCTATATTTATCAATCTCTCACTATATCTACGTTTTTTGGGAGATTATTTACTCATTAAAAAAAGGATGAAGGGTGCCCCAGTAACTCATCTGGTAGAGCAATTTCCACAAATCGAGTCCCTATGGCAGGGCCCCAGGCTATTCCCCTCTCCCCCCTGCCCTCTTAGAGACCTCTCCACTGTTACTATCCAAAATAAAGCCAAAAAATGTTTCTCAAAGCTAAGACGGAGTGCTTTATTGGTTCAAAGTGATAAATAAATGTCAAATTGAAATTAGATGTCCCTCAGGATAGCTCCAGAGGGAAAATAATCTAAAACCATAAATAATTAAATAGCCCTTATTAACCTTGGTAGAAATCAATGCGTTTTGACTTAAAAAACAATTCTCAGTGTTTTATTTACAACTAATAATTATCAAGTCACACAACAAGAAAACTGCATAAAAGGAGCTCCATAGTTGGATTAACTTCTGAAGCTCAGAAATGTCACAGACAAACAGGAGATAAAATCATAGGAAAAGTCACCTCATTCAGACCTCGGGGAGAAATGGCCTTTTTTACGATGATGGTTTGACATTTGAGTATATCAAACCATCCTGACATGTTAAGGGATTACTTAAATAACCTGAACCTGAATTTAACCTGACTTTGGGTCCCTGTGGCCTGTAACTTTGATGTGTTATGTCATGGGACAGTTGATGTTTTGATCTGGCACAGGTGGAAGTAAAATATGTTTTTTGAAGGTTATCACAAAATATGATTTTAAGTTTGTAAATACAGTGCAATGAAGAAAACACAGTTTTTTTTCCCAGTCAAATAAACCAGGTTGCAGTGTTACAGTACGTGACCTGAACTCTGATCTGAATTGTAGAACAGACAAATGGTAATTTCCTAATT
This sequence comes from Protonibea diacanthus, assembly GCA_028641955.1. Taxonomy (NCBI): domain Eukaryota; kingdom Metazoa; phylum Chordata; class Actinopteri; family Sciaenidae; genus Protonibea; species Protonibea diacanthus. Next base: position 23,193,440 of record CM053976.1, on the reverse strand, counting down.
TGATAAGCCTCACTGAAAATTAGGATTATTATTTATATCGTATTCAAACTGATGATTCAAAAGCTAAAAATACAGATAATTGTAACGTAATAAAGTGGAAAAAAATTATCTGTGGCCAGTCTCCATCCAAGCATGTAAGGAGGAAAGGCTTATTAAAGACAGGGTTAGTGAAAATGTAATTGAACATTATTATGTACGAGCAGAGGTTCTTCATTGTTCTGCTGACCTTTTTATGATTAAAATTATGTCTGCACTCTTTTTTTACTGGCAGCTTTTCTGTACGTATAATCAACCTTTTCTCCTATTTTCACTTATTGTACTATGGAGATGGTCTACTAGACTTGGTCATTACTAGACTTTTTAAAAACTTTTAAAAGCAATGCACAAGAAATTTTGTTTCATGAAAAGTAAACCAATGACATAACACTGGATAAATAAGCAAGAAATGAATGATGATATAAGACTTTGAGGAAATACATGTTACAGCAGCACAGTTACAGGTTAAGTGTTATGTGTAAATGTTCCCTCCCCTTGCCCATGCGCTTGTGTGTGTTTTTCTGGGCCTGGCCTCTGGTTCTTCCTCTCACCTGGTCAATCATCATGACAGCTGTTTCCCATCATCTAATCGACCTGCACAGGAAAAAAGACCAGTTCAACCTCCCCAACTCTGTCAGATCATTCAGCCTCCCTCGTGTTAACAGTGTTACGGCCACCCTAGTGAATTTTTGGAAACCTTTTTAACCCTAATCTCCCTGTGCCTCTGGAAATCTAACAGCCATTTTCTAGCCATGTCCAGGCATGTTTTTTTGTCTTCCTGTCATATACAGAATACATGTATACTATATAATAATAATACAGTTGAAGACTCCTGGTTCAAACCCCAGCTAGGGCCTGTCTTTGAATGTTCTCACTGTGTCTGTGTGAGTTCCCCCTGCAGTCCAAAGACATGCAAGTTAACTGGGAACTCCAAAAATTACTCATAGGAAGCTGCAGAAAATGGATGAATATATAAATATATAATCATCTAATTATGTTTGTTGCATAGAATTGTTATGTACTAAGTAAAAAATGCAAACTAGAACAGTGATACATATATTACTACTTCAACTACTCGCAAAATGCATATTTAATATAATACTAAAAATACATTCATGTCACCAGACATGGGGATAATTATTTACTGAGTAGATGGCATTTGACAAAATGCCATATGGTATGTTCTCTGTAGTCAGAAATTGGCACGGACTGTGTTACTGGCGTCCTACAACAAAGTAGGTAATCATGTCACGGCATCTGAGGAGGAAGAAGACTGGAGGCTGCAGTTAGAAAAGACAGACAGAGAAAAACAGGAAGAGTGGAAGAGTTTAACGAGTTTACATTTATATGAATTTACATGTATGTATTTCATGGTTAGATCCCAATGTTTGTCTCTGTCAGATTTCTAATGAACTGCAGACAGATGTTGTCAGTGCTGCACTTTCCAAAACTAACAATCAGAAGGACATCAGTGAAACGTTTGTGAGACAAATGTTCCCAACCAGACACATATTTATTTTGTGCTGTCCACAAGACAGAGCAGTCTGTCCCCACCAAGCACATCTATTGTGGGAGTAATGCATTGCTAACATTTCTTCCCTTATTGTCCCTGAGCAATGTGTGGGGAGAACTTCAAAACAAGACATTTTGTTTTAATAGCCACTGACGGTATCTGCCTCTAACTGCACACCCATGACAGAGGTGCCATCTATCAGAACTGGCAGGATGGATAAATACATCTGTCACTATTTTTCTGTGGAACAGACCACATGATTGTGTCTCTATTAGTCACAGTTTTCGTCACTCTATCACAGAAGGTGCTAGTACTTATTACTGCTACAAAACATTACTGAGGGATATTTGCAAAAATGTTTGGAAGCAATAATGTGCCACTAATGATATCTAGCCATATGTGGATGCAAAGTTATTGAAGTATTTAACAAAAACAATTGCACCTCAATGTCTGTTCTGGTGCTTTTGATCATCTCACATGAATCAGTAATCAGAAAGAGTTTTCCCACTTGTTCTTTGCTTATGGAGTTTTTGTTTATATTGACTTAAAAGTTGAGCTTCACCGATTATTCCTGACCTTGGAAAAAGCAGCGGACAAAACCTCTCCAGCTCCATTTAGTAGCTATGCTGGTGCTTATGATCATATCACATGATCTGTCAGATTTTCATCAGTTTTTAAGGTCAAGAATAAACTTTGGCATCGATTCATGAATTTATGTGTGTGTGTGTATAGATGTGTGTGTGTGTTTGTCTTCGTCAGGTTTCTGATGAACGGTGGACAGATGTTGTCAATGCTGCACTTTCCAAAAATAACAAATGTTCCCAACCAGACAGCGAGTTTTTTCAAAAAACATTTTTTTTGTGCTGTCCACAAGAAAAGAATATATATAGAATATATATAAAAATATATATAAGAATATATATACAGTCTGTGTGTGTGTGTGTGTGTGTGTGTGTGTGTGTGTGTGTGTGTGTGTGTGTTGGTGTGACTCTGCTGTTCCCCACAGTTCTACTGAGCTTTTCAAACAAGTTTTAGTTCATTGCTTTGGGTTTACATCCCATAACTTTACTATTGTGTTGCACTCTCACTGCTCTCCTTGCATTGTTTTTCTGCTGATTTCAAGCCAAAAATCTATATGCTGCCTCTCCAGCAACAAACTACAGAAAGGCTAAGTTGGCGACTAGCTGGTGAACAAAGAATTTCACAGCTAAAGAGCTCCATATTTTCTCCAGGAGTTGGTTGAGACCAAAACAGAGCTATATGGAGAGTAAATATTACACGTACAGTTGCACAGATTCCCAATGAATGCTTCTCTGTTGGATGTCACTGTGTATTTTTAAGTAACATGAAAAGAGTGAGTTATCAAAGCAATCAAAGCAGTGTTTCCTGGGGAATTCAGAGTACCATGAATTATTCTCAATTCAGTGGAGTTGAAGAACCCCAAAGGAAATACAGTCCTTGACAACATTAATGACTTCTGTAACAGCAATGCTCTCTTGCTTGTTATTAAGTAAGACAGGTCAAAGGACTTCATTCAAGAAAAGTTTCTTATGCCTGAGAGATTGCTAGTTATTGGCTAGTGGTATCATTCATACAGTGATCGTGGTGTCGCATTAAGATGATACTGGAGCTGGCTATGGTAGTGTAGCAAATACAATGTAGACAGAGTATCAGCTCTTTGCTCTTTGTCATAGGATGCTCATCCAACTTTTGGCACATCTTACTGTGTATTAATCACATTAAAATTAAGCTTTTTATTATAGATACAGTGAGTTTTGAGAGCATTTAATAGTGGAGGTAGACGTAACATGAGAAAACCACTGCCTTTCCTCAAACCCACAGCCACATTCTGTGCATATGTGTGAAATGGGTTGTGTTTCAGTTGTATAGGGATCTGACGTGTGCGTCTGCAGACAGTATCATGTGGTGTCATTGACTGAAACTATAGAGGCAATATCATCCAGCATGCAACTTGTGCTGTGTGGTTCTTGTCCTTTCGATTTTTTGAAGGAGACCAGCTGAGTGCAGGAAATAGCTAAATAGATTTTCCCTCATCATCACCATTTACTCAAACTGTAAATTTATGCTACAGAAGCCTGTAACATATGTGCTGTGTTATTTGAGAAAAATTGAGGTTAGATAATTGAAGTGTGAACTTTACTTAATTTTTTGTGTCTCCCTATTAATCTCACTGTGGATCGTCAACCTCATAGAGATGAGATTCCTGGTATGAAGATGTTTGTTGAATTGATACGAAGAGCATGACTTTAATTAAATAGGGCGACTTCTTTTTCAGCATGGACACTAACACAGAGTTATAATGCAAAGAGTCTCTAGAGTAGAGTGGTGATGCACAGAAACAGTTTATAGACCATTAGGAGCTTGATGATGGTTCTTTTGGTCCATTAAATGTTTGCCCATGTGTATATGCAGGGAAAAAGTCAAAGCTGACTCTGTTGTGATTTAATGCCACTGTCCCTTGTACCATCCCGCATTAGCACTCATTGCCACAGTCATGCTGTTAATGTCTCACTGTTTTACAAGCACAAAACGTCCTGATGGGAATAAACGGGTCCGAGTCCCATTTTAATTATAGATTAATCTGGAGGCCAGACAGAGAACAGAATATTCTTTGTGGCAATAAACAAGACTGAATTCTCTTTATGCATGGTTGTGTATATGCTTTAAATGTTATTGCGGCATTGTCTCAGCTTTGACTGCACAAACACTGAGACATAATAAACAATATTTTAATAGCTAAGGTTTTCTCTGTTCTATACACACTCACAGTGTGTATAGAACAGAGGCAAGGGGAAACAGGAAAAATTGGCAACAGTCAAACAGGGTTGGTAAACCGGTGTTGAGTTAAATCCCTCCAAATCTGCCTCTGGACACCTGGCAGAGATTGATGTTGGTCATGCTCTTCATACTGTGGTTTCATCAGTATCCCCAAGAGATTACTCCACAATCATCAGAACATTGTATACTCAGCTAACTTTCTCCACTTGGGCTCTTCCAAATGAATCAAAGTACATAAAAAACATGAAATTTTTCATGTCAAACCTTGTGTAATTTGGTCACTGCTGTGGCTTTTCTTGGGAAGACAATATAATTTTTAGACATTCGTGACACAGACTAACTGGCCCAGCAAATTGGGAACAAGAGAGAAGACAATAGGCTCAAATATCCAGTTCCCCAATAACTTACTGCAGCTGCTCCAGGTTGGATCCATTGGTAAGTATACCACACTAACCCCTCTTCGCATTTCTGAATTTGTAAATCCTTGATTCCTTTCCTTGCTTCCTCCGCTTGCACCTTAGTCCCTTCTACTTGAGGAGGCAACAGATATTAAATGGGATGCACTGATCCACTTTTTTCACCTCTGATACCGATATCTGAGGCTTGGTATTGGCCGATAATGCTCCGATACCGATACAGAAAAACAGCGCGGAATTACAGTAACAAACGGTATGTGTCCTTGTGTGGAAAAGACTGGGATCATTCTTTTGTGCAAGGCAACATCAGACTTGACTTAAACATGTCTTTCCTGTTTTTTTAAAAACAAATAAACAGATATAAATGTACTGAATTACTTATTTATTTAATAACTGTGCACCTGTACAACAATCTTAAAAAAACAACAGCTTCACAAGCTAATTAGCAGCCGGAATCCCTTGTCCCCAACAACCGACAGCGGTTGCCCATCCATAACGATGAAATTCAGTATCCTCTCAGTGATTTTTGTTGTTTGTCCTGCACACTATTAAGTGGAAATTTTTCACCTCCTCCTTCAAAGTTAGCTGCTTCATACCGCCTCCATTTTATTTACTCAGTTCAATGAACTCTGCGTGCTCTCTGGCGTGAAAATTCTGTAGGTGCTCCATTTTGAAAACAATGTGGGTTTCCACAGGGTGTGTTGCTTGCGTATGACGTCACTCACAGTGCACAGCATAGAATTAGACTGAATAGGTCGGCCGATATGGATCGGCCCGTTGTCACCGATTCCCAGTCCAGAATTTTCTTCAATATCGGGACTGACACCGATACCAATATTGGATCAGTGCATCCTTTATTAAACAAAATGAGAAATCCTTGCTTTGGAGCCGTCATTTTAAAGCAACGTCAAATAAATATGACGTGGCACAGCTGCATCATCTGTCATTGTTTCTCCACATGACTCAAGTTACATTTTAGGAATTGAGACATCCTTCAAGATGGGGCACTGAGATCGATTTTCAGGTCACAGACAGGAGGATGGAGGACAGAGAAGACAAGATAAATGAAAAGCACCCTAAAGATTTCCCCTGTATCTTGTGTTCGGTGCACCTTTTTATCAACTGCCTGAAAAAATTTGACTGGCACTCTCTTGCCTTCAGTCAGTGTCACTGCGGCTGTGTTTCATTGAGGACGATTTATAGATCGAATTTCTGCTTACTCTGCACAATCAGCAGCAGCTGTGAGGGATTCCTTCTTATCTCAGTAAGCTTGGAGATGTAAAAGAAACAGTAAACCTGTGAGAGCACTGAATTGCTGATAGAGTAGGTGTGAGATTTCTGCAGCTCTATACACTTCCTGGATTAAGCCACTGTGCTTTGGTACTTACTCCCTGACCGAGTGCACGGATGAATGACAGTTACCTTTACAAGCCTCTGACTGTCCCATTTCCCCGCTGTGATTTAATTTTAATTTTCAGAGCTCTCCTTTCCCTTTTATGGAATCAGGTACTTTGTGCGGATGGCGGGAAGCATCATCCTAAAGAAAGGGTTTTGATGACAAAATATGCACATCATGAAAGAGATGTGATTTTTACGGTAATTGTACATCAGCCACAGAATGTTTAAAGGTGGGAATAAGGGTAAAATTGTAAATGGGGATAAACTTAACTCTCAGCAATTTTATTTTCCCAAACTAAATGAACCGTGACTACTTTCTTCCAATGGTAAAACAGAAAATTACAAACAAGAAAAAAAACAAATAGGCTGCGTTTTTTGGAAGTCGAGCTGTGTATTGGTCTAGTTCTTTTTCTTATACTTTCTGAACTGTACAATAATGCTGTGATCAATATTATTGATTCTCCACAGGTTCACTGTGTGGTAAAGATCAGATGTGGAGCTCGCTCAATATGCCTTTTCCTGTCCATCTATGCTGTCACTGTTGTTACCCAGCTGTGATGACCGCTTGGCAGATTAGGTGTCACTTTTAGTGGACAAACAGGCAATTCTTTGCAAGAGTGAGGGTGCAAAGCCACATTTATACTGTGTTATCCACACAAACCATCTGACACAACTCATTTTAACATATTTGTTCTTGTTGTTTGCCAGGACATGAGCACACTAAATCTGAGTAAACAGCCGAAGTTCAGCCCAACAACTGGGAAAAAAACAGGACTGTGACTGACAAAAACAGCACTGCATTTTAACACTGAGGAAATATTCAACACTCAGTTCTTTGTCAGTAAACTGGATCAGACATGTTAGGCCTCCTGGTCAAACAGTTCTCGGTGATAGTAAAAAAAAACCAACAGGTGACCTAGAGCTGAAACGCTGTTGTTGCTGCAGGCTTTCCATCCACCTGAACTCATGCGCAGCAGGCATTCTCAGGAGTCTGAGTAGTCGATGACCTCCACAGTTCACTCCCTGTAAAAACAAATAAACAAACAAAATAAGATGCTTCCAGGTAGCATATGCAACATGCACTTGGCATAAAACAGCTCCCTTATTTGAGACATTGCTTGATAGATTGCCCTTTTTATTGTTTCACTTTCCGAGCTGCAGCTAGGAGAATTATGCAGTTCAGTGGTATCATGCAGGCAGTTCACTTGAAAACAATATACTGTTTTATTAAAATGGTTATGTAACTGATATTGTGGTTCAAGTCCTCATCATTGATTAACTTGATTAACGCCCACCTTTGACAGCGGAAATATATATATATATATATAAGCTTTAATTTTGACAGAGACAGCTGAAAAGTGGCAGGAATGTAGAGAGAGACAGAGATGGGGAATGACATGCAGCAAAGGGCCGCAGGTCACATTCAAACCCTGGGCCGCCGCTGAGCCTTCGTACATGGAGCAGATGCTCTACTCAACTGAGCTAATCGACACCCCAGTGTCATAGTGTGTTGAAATAGATAATGGCTCTGTGGAAAGTAGGACATCAGTGTTAGTCTAAACCTTGGCAAATGGTGGTGGACAGTGCACTGACGAAAGTGTTCCGCTGTAACAAAAAGTTCAGTACACCTTTTCTGCACCAATGATCAACGTTCGCATAGGCTGCATTCACATGTACTCCATGTTTTGCTCCATGATCTAAAAAAATTATATTAGAAATTACAACTAAATACTTCTTACCGTAGTGAGATAACAATAATCAGACAAATAAACTGCTTCTTAAAGATAAAACCTTGCCCTTTCACTGGGTATGCAGCAGTTGTTATATTTATTATTTTATTATTTGACAGATCGGTTGTTTGAGGTCAGTAAGGAGATTCGGTGACAAAGCATAAGCCAGCTGGGACAAGGTTGACCCTCAGTCAGCAAGATCACCAGCATAAACACTCAGCAACCTGCTCTGAATAATAAAACTTTACAGTGGAAAGTTTTTTCAAGACCAGCATGTGTTCTGTAGTTGATATTGCCTGATGTGCAGTGCTCATTATAAGGCATTTATGGGCTTTATGAGCTTTGTGTTTGTAGAAAGTACTGATTTTCCACAGATGTAACATTTAGTGGTTTAACAGGGACTATTTTAAAATCATAATATTTCAGCTCCTTTCAGTCATGTGTTATATGTCATCCTCCCTCTCAATGATCTACAAAGTCAAACTGTTCAAAACAGAGGTGGCTGAATCTTCTGAAATGTCATTTCTGTGAGTTAAAAAGCAGAACCTTGAAATGACTACCTTTGATCTTTCTTGAGGTTTACTATCAAAGAGCCTTGCAAATGCAAAATGTTTGAACTCATGGATATGTCATTGGGAAAAAACAAAAACAAAAATACTTTCACACAGTAATAAGTAATATTTCTGTTTTTACATATAATGGAGTCAAATGAAAATAGAGATCTCACAGTATCTTACACAGTATCATCATACCATCCCTAGTTTATATGATCAGATAATAGATTAGTCAATCCTAAAGGAGTGACTGACATTTTGTGAAACATACCTGTTTAGATTAGATGAGGACTGATATGAATTTAATCTCCACCCAATACAACACATATTTACACTCGCTTTTTCATGTATTTTAATATTTCCGCACCACTGTTGGTATTGGGCATTATATTCCATTAACTATTATAACGTTATTTATCTGTGCTTGCAGGTTTCTTCATTAAATATACAAAGGAATAGTATAATAGTATAATAAAGAAATATAATAATAAGTTCAGTTTTAAGACAAAATTCTATTAAAAACAATCTAATATTACTGTCTAATAAATTTAGTGAACACTATTTGTGAAAAAAGTCAGATGATATGCTACAACACTATGGAAACATCCTGACTCAACAGCTTGACCCCATGAATGAATCTAGATTTTAGACATTTTAGAGGTTTTAGAGGTTTTGACAGCACAGTTTACAGATAAAAGGTGATATTAGGAGAGTGTTAATGTTATGAAGATGGATGAAACTGAGATATAATGTAAGGGCACCATGTAAGTACCCATGGTGCCATGGTCATGAATTTTATAGGAGCTCTGAAACAAACCATTCCGAAAAACCTGAAGGAGAAGGTGAATGCTAATTGAATCTTAACATTGAAAAAATGTTTGGAACTCATTTTCTTTCAGGTTGTGTATTCTGCACCCTCTCTGAAAGCAGAGCTTTCATCAGAGACACACTATGTCAGACTGTGACCTCAGAAGGAATTATTAGAGATTGAGTCACCAGCCAAACATAATGGGGGACATAATGGACAAGGCTGATAGCCAGAGGTCCTTGAGTACCTTCAAGTTGGCCAGGAAGCTCAAGGACTGTACGGTGGAAAAGAACTGTACGGCCAAAAAATCTATGTGAAAAATAGGAGTGAGAGGCTAAAACTACCAAGAACCACAGTGTCTGTGACAAAGGCACTAGATTTGTCACCAAGAGAGGCAGGGGAAAGAAACACAGTCCCTCTGCAAAGAGATGGATGATTTGAAAAATGAACTCCTGAGAGAGACCTGAATAAGGCAGGAGTGAGACAGATGACCAAATCCCTGGAGGGCAGCGAAGCCAGTTAAACAAGGTCTGGCAGGCATGGAATATATGCTCCAGGAAAAGACAGGCCTATGAGACCGGGATGATAATGAGAAAAAGTGGAAACACAAAAGAAGTTTGAAATCTAAGGTTGTAAAGCCGGGTATCCACAAAGCTGACTGAGCATTACAAAAACTACACCCTGAGCAACCTGAATGTTGTCACACAGCTCCCAGGTCACAAAAACACAACCAAGAAAAATGAAAATTTCATTTTATTTTTTCAAATCAAACAAAGTGTGAGACAGAGTTCAAGCCGTGAAAAAGAACTTAAGAGGGTGATGAAATCAAATGTCGAAAATTTGTCACAAGACTTGGGTCAACAGGGAAGTCATCCATCAACAAATGAAAGAGATTTGAATCATGGAAAGAAACAGCTGATGAAAAGCACAATGTGTTGGACAAAGAAAATTAAAGAACTACCTACCTAATCTCAAGGAGGAGGAAAAAGACTGTCGGTAAGTAGGAGTAGCTGAGCTTCAGGAAAGCCTGAGGTCCTACCACTCATGGTTTGCAAATTACAAGTTTTTTACAAAGTTGGAAATAGCATGAAGATGTTTGGGGAGGACAAGGTGGTTGGACAGATCAATAAATGTTAATAAGGTGACTTTTGTTTTTGTTTGGTCTATATTCAATTTCTATAATATCTAGTATTAGTATAACCATAGAAATGAACAGTGGTCTACCATCAGAATTGAAAATACAGGAATACCAGAACTTACAATGCCACCATCAACTTGACTGACACTGATTGATTGACTAGTTATTAAAGGTGCAGTGCTTGGTTTGTCTGTTCTGGGCTACTGCAGAAACATGACAGTCCACCATGGTGGGCTCCATGGCAGGGGATCTATGGTGTCTGTGGATATTAAAAGCTCATTCTAAGATAACAAAGGCTCAGTGATTATCACATGATTTCAAGTGATTATACACAAATGAAAACATTGTTATAAATATTGCATTCAACTTCTGACATTGTATAAATAGAGCCCCCTAAATCTTTCATACTGGACCTTTAATATTTCTGTTGTTGTTATTATTTGTCAAGTTAGTTTTCATTGTTATAATTCTGTAATTATGTAACATATTGCACTGTAAATACAACACTAAAGCAAGCCTATATTATCAAAAATAATAATCTGACAAATACACAAAGTTCTTGTTTTCCATCCATGTGAAACTCTTTCATTCTTCATAGAAATACAGTATATCTGTAGTTTATGCATTTGTATTGAATAAGACATTTGCTGTTGAATGACAGACTTTATCTCTGTATAATTCTGCTTCTGTTCTTCAAATATTCAGGCCAAGGCAGAGTGTTAAAAAGCACTGAGTCTCCAGCAGTTGAAAAATCCATCCCTGAAGTTCTCTCTATTATACGCCTTCTGGCACAAACAGACTTCCACCTACGCCTTGCCTCATATCGATGTGCCTGACATTTTAAAATGTTTGACTGACACTTTATCACTGCCACAGATTTTGTCTGAAAGGATGACGTCAAGATTATGCCAATTGCCCATCTTGTGTCAGAACAGTGAGATGTTGAATATATTTGGACTGACAAATATGCTGTTTACTGAATGAAAAAACAACATTAATAACAGTTTAAGCTGGTTTATTTTCAGAGCTTATTATTATTATTATTATTATTATTATTATTATTATTATTATTTATTTATTTATTTATTTATTTATTTTTACATAGAGTAATCTTAGGACATGTCTTATCTCTGCTATCTCTGCAGAGGTTTGCATTTTTCATAACTTTGTCTACCAAGTTACCTGACCTGAGTTAACCTTTTCACACCTAACTGTACTAAGCCATGACAAACTGTTGTTTGTTTGTTTTTTTTGTCTGGCCACTGAAAAATAAATGTTTTTAGAGGAATAAATGAGAATATACTTAGTAAAGACTATTTGTTTTTGCAGCTACAATACAAAAACTCTCAGGGTATTTTAAAAATGATGGTGCTTTAGAATATAGTTAGATTTAGGCATTTACATAAAAAAAATGATTACAAAGATCATCTGTCTATACATAAATAGAAAATAAGAACACAGCAAATGTTTAAGCTTGTGAGAAATAAAGGGAAAAACAGTGGTCGACATTTACTATTTATCACTGCCAGCGCTACAACCGTGTTTCTGAAATTAGCATAATGTAGTTGCCATGGGCTGAAAAACACTGGTATGAATTGATGATCTCTTTCACACTTTCAGCATTAATGTCTATGTTTGGATTTGAATGAAAACCAACAAAAAGCGCGTGCTTAGATGTAGATTCTGGAAGACACACGGTTACAAAGACAATGTAATATATATTTTTTTAATATTTCATGCAAATATAAAAACAGTTATGTTATGTAAAAACACAAATGTTATTTTAAAGTAAGTACGTTTTTCAAAGTCATATGACTTTTTAAAAAATGTTTTCTAAAAGTTTGACAATTCAGATAATGCTAATTTAGTTGATGACATTTTCCACACATACATAATTAACTGTAATTTCACATGCAAATTGGTGTCAGATATGAAGGAAAATGTTACAGGAGCCCTTCCGGGCACACAATAATATGTAATGTTTTGCTCAATTATGTACTTGGGTGTTTTATTAAATTAGCCAAGATGACAGAAATGAGGGGAGAGATGGGAATGACATACAACAAAAGATCGTTTAAATAAAACAGAATAATTTCTTGTTCAGAAGACGGTTTGTGGCAATTTGAACAAATTATAGAATAATTAATTTGTTGCACAGTTAAAAAGCAAACAAACAACCAATGTTATGGATCTCAGATGGGTTCCTGTGAATGAATACAGTGAAAGGAAGGAAGTAAAAGAGAATGTGCTTCTCTACTTTTTATACACACAAACACACATATCGATCAATATAGTATTGGTTTCTGACATAGTCCTTGTTGTGTGTGTGCACGTTATTGAGTTTCACCATGGATACAGCACATATATTTCCAGAGGCCGTGAATCATTCTGTCAGACTAAATGAGTTGTCTGATAATTAGGGTTTCTGCATCATCATGCAGTCATTGGTCAGTGGCAGACAGCTCCATCTCTCACATTCCTGTCTCATTCCCATTCAAGTCTCTTTCCACATTCACTCTCAAAGTCGCTCTTTTTTCTCAGGCTGGCCATTGTTCCCCCAAGATGAATCTCAGCATTTAATATTCAGATATGAGAATGTGATTTATTTTCCATATGCTCCAGTGATCAGTAATTTAGAAAGCTGACATGGTCTTGTTATTTTATACTGAGAAAAAATTAACGCAATCACTTTACTTGACATCGCTTCTATCTGTCGGGGCTTCTTTTGAGCCAGCAGGCTTGTCAATATGCTAAAGAGTAGCAACACTAATCACAACAGGCTGATAAATTACAAATATGATGGAAAATGCAACTTTTTAATTGTTGCTGTCCTGTAAAGGTGCTGAACAGATTGAATATTTCTATTTCTGTTATCCAGATAATATTTGCAGTGAGTACTGGAGTAAGTGGGAGAATGTTTGCTGGTGGTGGAATTGTTGCATAGTAATTTATTAAAATTGCACCTCAAATGGCTGTTTTGCTTGATGCGGCACCTTAGCCATCATATATCCATCTCCAAACAAATTATCTGTCACTTGTCCTTCTACAAGAAGACACATGGAGTTACATGAATAAACCTTCACAAATAGGAAGGATAACATACCAGTCTTTCTCTCATCAAGCTGGAGATAGGGCTAAATCATATGCACATCTTTGAAAAAGCAAACAACCATGTTTGCACTCTTGCTGCTTGCAGCAAATACAAACAAGCAAAGCCGTGAAAAATCTAAGAAATGTAAATGCATCACACAAAAGATTTAGTTTAATATTTCTTTCTGCTTGTATCCTAATTGGTAATGATCTCTGGGCAGTCAGATTATCTTCTGTCCAAAATGAATCCGCCCAACTTCTGCTAAAAAAAAAACACACGATAAGCTATTGAGTCGACAGTTTCTGACCTCAGTACAGCATGACAGAGCTGGACTCAATCTAATAATCATTTTAGGATTTAGGCTGCAACGCCAAAAATGAAAAAAAAAGGTACTGCGAAGGGTTTAAATTAGTTAACACTTAATACTATCCACTACAGACGGGATCTGAAGGCTACAGTTTCTTTTTCCTATTTTTATGTGGAAAATTAATGTGCCTGGGAGAGACCACAAGGGGATTTTTCAAAAGAAGGACACTGTTTAAGAAAGCTTTTAACTCTTCATATCCCGCGGAACTGAAACTTAATTTAACTGACTGAGTTTAAAAAACATAGTTAAGAAGTGCTCATTTGCATTTGGATTATATGAAGAAAATAGCATTTCATTTAAAACTTTCTGCTGTTGATACTGAACTTTTGTAATATGCACATGAGAATAATAAAAAAAAAAAAAACTCACCTGAATGAACTGAAACCAATAATGAGCTCAGTGGATCCTCATACAGCTGGTAAGCCAAGTAGGAGGACGGAACTGATACAGTTGGATATAAGCCATTATATGAGTTATCCTGGTGTTAAAAACTCAAAACGATCACCATGATAGAGGTGTAATCTTTCTGATTTTGGCAGACATGATAGTGATACTCAGACTTCCTATCCCATAACCACTAACAGCAGGTGAAGATAGTTATGGCTGTGCCTTACTTGGCCTGATTGCTTTCACTGTACCTTGTACCTCAGATGTCTCAGTCTGATGAAGGCCAATCATGGAAAAAGAGTAGTGTGGTTTTAGTGCAGAGGCGAAGAAATAAAAAAGAATTGCTTTTATTATTATGAGCTTTTTGTCATAATCAGACTCTATACTTTATTTATCAGACTCTACTATATTTTGTATAGTAGCTGTTTTCTTATCTCAAACTAATCAGCAAATGAACTAACACTCGTTAACACTCTTAACTCAAACTAACACTCTTTTTGTTGTTTGATATCATATTCTTTTTGGCTACCACAAATGGAAATGACAGTAAATGGAGGGGATGAAAGAGAGTTGTCAAGTATGTGACACATGGGATGCAGCAGCAGCCAAAAAAAACCAACAAAAAAAAAACACATTACTCGCTCAGTGCCAGCGTGCCCATACTGAGGCCTCCATTTGACAGAAGTGATGTTGCCAACATCCATATTCATTATCATCATGGCGGCCACAGTATTGCTGTGTTAATGATTCATTAATTAACTTTCATAAAGTACGCACACATCAGAATAAAAGGTTTGTTGAATTACAGTCCATGGGTGCATTTTAATCTCTCTTTTTTAATTTTTTTGACTTGTTCTTCACGACTCAGTGAACTGACCAGGAATTGTCTGAAATAAAATAATAAAAAAAAAGATTTACATTTGATAATAGTACTTACAATATGCATGATTACAGTACATACATCGAGAAGCAAAAGAAACAACTTTATTTCACTTAGTTGTTCATATAGTCTTTGCACATGGGAACTAAAGTTTATCTATATTGTGACTCTTTGCCAGACTCTAATTTTATTTATTATTACAGTAATCATATTATGTTTGTACACCTATACACTGCTGTAAACCCAGCCTGTATCTCTCTCTCTCTCTCACTCTCTCTTAGCGAGCATCTAAAGATCTATTTTACCCAACAAGAGTAATCCAGATTAATGATCTTATTAAGAAGGTTAGTGCATGTGAAACCTGGGGGCTTAATAAGGCCATTCTATCCACTTTTCTTTGTCTCAAGCATTGCCTTTAGGGCAGAAAAAAGAGTATTGCCTCAATATTTGTCTATGCTCTTTATCTTAATTTTAACACAGCTATTGATTGCACTGTGTTATGCACTTTTGCCAATGCAACTCATATATCATCTCTGTTTTTATTTTGCAGTATTTACCTTGGACTTAATCACTTGTGTCATTAAAATTCGTATCAGCTATGATCGAAACATTGACATAATTAACACTTTTGCTTAGCTGGGCAATCTTGTATGTAGTATGGATACTTCAGGATTTTATGATCAATTTACAATTATAATTTAGTCCACTGCTTCATTTTCACTGCACCCCAGAGGTGTGATCAGAAGTTAGTGGTCATGGTCATCTTTATTTTATATGATGATGATGATGATGGTGATAAAACAGCCATTCTCAGGTGTAAAGATGTGGCAACATACAACACAAGATGCTGTAGATGCAGCACGCATTTAATGGGGATAAAAATGGCTAATTCAGTTTATGCATTAACACTTATCGCATCTTATCCATAGTGCATAGTTTTTTGATCGCCTATGTGATAAACCAGCAGTGAACCATGAGCTCAGGTGGCTCGTGTATAACGTTATCAGTAATTGTGCAGAAGACCTCCCTGTCAAGATGCCAGTATGAGTAGTGTGTTGGAGTCCTGACATGAATACAAGTATTTTCAGCTGCTGTCTTGTCAGTTTGTTCATGTTCCACCCATTACAGCAGTAACACTCAATGATCTGACCCATCTTTGACATTTCTAAGAATCTGTTCTTCTTGTTTAACTGGCTGTTCAAGTACTTGCATTAATTAATTTCTCCTCAAGCATTTATCAACATATAGTACTTATTTTCTCTGTTGTACAAAGTGTTTGGACTTGGTTTCTATAACCTTGATTCCGCTTCTTCACTCCATAATAAAAGTACACTTGTCTTAGATGTGCAGCTTGTATGTGGAGCTTTGTACTGACAAAACAGCACAGTAGACATTGAAATGGATTAACACAAAGAGTCTGACAGTCCCTGAGTGAATGTATGCCTGGATGTGTTTGAGAAAATTAAAAGTCCACATCCGCGCTCCTTTGTGTGTGATTATTCTAAATGTGTTTGCGGTCTAAACATTCTCACATATTTTCATAAATTCACCAGAATAAAGAGATATTTATTCTAAAAGCTTCTCTTGGGGCTGTACTACTACTTTGTCATATTTTGTCATAAGTGGTGTACACAAGGAAATTTCAAACAGCCAGGGAAAAATATTCCATTAGAAAGACTGTGCACACTTTGTTTAACAACTTATGCAACCTCGGAGATTTGTGAAACTCATTATATGAATTTATGCAGTCTCCACACAATTATTTCTTTCCCAATGGTCAAATGGAACAAAGGGGACTCCCATGTTTTATGACTCACCAGGGTCCCGACAAACACAGAACAGACTGTTCTCTCGACAGGTTGGACACAGACGTCCTGCATCTGTGGTTTTGTGCAACCTGAGAGCAACAGATAGTAGTTATGAAAGAATGGTGGATGAGTGCAAAGAGAAAGAATGGCAAAAAAAATATTAAGTAATAAGGCAGATTTGGCAAAAACTACATCATACTGACACGCTATCTCTTAATAACAGACTGACAACTACATCACATACATTACTGTCAACCCCACAACAATGGGGCCTGTCCATTGTATTCTGTTTTCAGTGATAGACTATGCTGTGTTTTGTACTTGCTGAATATCAGAAATCCATATTTCTCCAATACACACTGATTGTGATAAGGCACCAATATGTGAATGGTAAACAAGCCTCATATAAAGATGAAATCCTGGGGGATTCTTCAGGAAGCACCTGTTCCTACTTAGATAAACAGCAGTGAATCCCGAACAGGAGGGGATATAGATTGAGGGGGGAGGGAAGAAGAATAGGGAAGGATGTATTCTCTCCATGTGCGTAGTGCTCTATCGTTCAACAATGATGGCTGATGTAAAATGGATGGGAAAGTGAATAGAGCTCAACATCAGATATTTCATCATTTCTAATGTGCCCTGGATGGCTGCAGCGAGGAGTAAATGAGGTGACTGTTCTGCCAGGCTTCCACTCATACAGAAGTGCTCTGTTTTTCTCCAAGTTGTTCTACCTGAGTGATATATATTTTCAAAGTTATGGCCACCACATAGAATTTAACTGCATCTATTCTACCTCTAGTTATCATGTCAGACACTTGGGACTTTGAGTTAGAATAACAAAGCCTTCATTTTCCGATGTTATTGACTATTTGTTTTATGTTTTACGACTCTTTAAATCTCAATTTAATGGAAAATATTCTGTGTAAAAATCAAGGACATATTTGCCATCATGTCAGTACTACTAACAATATACGGCAACGCCGATGGCACCACTTGGGAAAATATTTGAAACGCAATATTATGTGCAATAAAAGCTGTATTGTCTGACAATGCCATTATTAAGTCTTGACAACAACTGGGACAATACTATTAGGTAATAAAGCAAATAACATTTTTCGTTCCAAGCCTCCAGATGAAGCCTGAAGATGGCTGTTATCACAGTCTGGTGCTGAACACTATGGTGGCAGATGAGCAGTCCTCTGCTCATTCAGTAGTCTTTTAAATGCGTTCTTGTTTTTCTCCAGCAAGATTTCATCTGGAGCTGCTATAATCAGATTTTCTGTTAGCATGGTAAATAAGTGATTTTTCCCAACAGATGGATTTAATGAGTGCTTGTTATCAAGCTTGACAGCAGTCCTGGGGCTGGAGGTAGAAAGTTGACGTTCTGCGCATTACATAGTTTCTGCTTTTGATCCTTTCACGTGGTCTTCAAAACACAAGATAGATTGAACACACTTTACATGCAGAGATTGTGTGTGTGCTTTTCAGAAAGGAATATATATTACAAGAGGGCAACAGCACAAAACAACACAAATCAAACATTGTGTGTCACTTCAGGATGAGTCCTTAAGGACTTTGCTGACCCGCTGACTTTTCATCTAGCACCACCACAAAGTCAAATGTTTAATTTGTACAACACTTTGATTAGTCAGTCTCAGCTGTGCTTTGCATTCAGTCCTGATGAAGAATTGTTTACATGCTATCATACCAAATTAAGATGGTGAACATGGTGCAAACATTACACCTGCAACATGTTAGCATCTTCATTGAGTCATTAGTATGAACTAGTAGACGTCTTTACAGATTTTTCTTACAGTTCTCATTGCAAAGAAGATTTCTTTTTAAATTACTTCAGCTTTTCTTCAACTTTTTGTTCCTATTTTAAGTGTGCTTCATTTTTGTTTTTTTTTTTACTCGTCTTCTCAGATAACTGGGTATGGGCAGTACACCTCTGTTGTGATGCACTGCATTAAAACATTGAAGGTCAGGCCAGAGGCCTTTTGTGGCTGTTTTTTTCAGGCGCAGATGTGATGCATTCTACCTCAAACACATGTGCTGTACATCAAACAGACATACTAGGCTGCAGGAGAAATTCTTCACATCACTGAAAAGGACACATAAACATGGTAGACAAGGAAGGCTATAGTGGTGAAAATAAATTTGCATTTAAAAGGTTTATATACTCTATTATGCAATTGTATACCTACTAAAGATTATATCATAATTGTATGAGTCATTTTTTGTCAGGTGTCAGAGTTGAACCACAGCCAAAGTAAATATCATGTAATCAAGCTCACTACATTATGATTTTTCTGAGCTTCATGATCTCATAGAAATTCCACCTCTTCAGCTCTTCATCACTGGTTCAGTACCAGCATCAGTCCAAGAGCTGACTGTGTAATGTGCGGCTGAGACTCGGTAAATCATTGACATTGAATACACCCAAATTGTTATTACAAACTTAATGAAAACCACAGCACACAGAAAACCTGGATTTTGGTGTGATATTAAACTATAGGCATAATCTGGACTGAACTTGAGCGACTGGTTAAGCATTTTATGTTTGCATCAACTGGAATTCAGAAGGACAAAATCCAGCACAATAATTACAAAAAGAAAAATGGTTTGAGGGTGGCTCTCTGGTTGCCGTAGAACTGTTTTGTTAAAGACTTGAAGTGTTTGTCATGGTGGTGGGTGTTGGAGGACAGCAGGATTAGGCTGTTAATATACTGCATTTATGTTTTAGGTAAGTAGAGCTACAGAGGAGAAATGTATCCCCAGCCAGCCCTTTCAGACACAATTTTCACTCAGTGGCTCATTGTCATTCATTGCATGCTACTCAGCAGGGTTTGACGCACACATAGATTACGTCATAAAATAAACATTTCTCTGCCCAATCAACAGGAACCAATAAATAAGAGAAACCAACCAGCTGTGCAGAGAGGGCTATCACAAAGGAGACTTTGACTCACCCAGTATTGTTTTGTGAGCTGTCCTGTGGAATGGCCATACAACAGGATATTAAGTGAAACACATGCAGTACATGTTTAATTCATACCTGGTTTCTTATTCAATTTCTAGAGCAGCAAACATTGATTTTCTCTCCTTTCTGTCTGACCTCTTAATGGCAGAAGTGTGGGTGGTGTCACGTTTAAAGAATTTGATTGAAAAAGGTAAATGCTTGCTCTTTTTTTTGGCTTAGTGCCTCTCACAACACACATTTTGCCAAAGCAAATATGAGTTGTATTGTATGATGTGAGATGGCCAAGGATGTACTGTACAAGACCTTACTTTTGATCAACTTTACAGTGTCAGCTATTCATTAGCCCTCACAATAATTCACACACAAGGTCTTATTACAGTCAGTTACACATCAGCCATTTTTGTCACAATTTTCTCTGGAGTGGAGTGTACCAGGCAGGGTCAGATTTTACAGACAGTACAATATTAGACTGTAGAGCAGTGATGACCTCTACCAGCACAGAGAGAATAGTCATCACAGAGAGGATAGTGCTTCTGGGGGCCAAATGTAGAAATGTTCTAATTTCGGTGACCTTTAGCCAGGAACAATGCACATCAGTACAAATACTAAGGTCTAAAAACATACTGTACATCCACACTGATTTATACCTGTGGTTCTCAACCTGGGGTCTGACTCACAGTTCTGAGATTGTCATAATAAGATGTGCAGATCATGTTAACTAAAATCGTAATAACACCCTGGATAACCCATTCAAATGTCTGGATATAAAATTATTTTTAACCATACATTTTTTGTCCTCACTCTCAATAGCAGGCGACTCAGCAGGACACAACTCTATGACCTTTGTGACCTGTGCTCTCCACCAGGTCAGCTAGCTGCTAGCTCTTCCTTGTTTTTCCTGTAGGCAGAGCATCACAATTTTATGAATGAAACAACACGTCTGAGATATGTGAAAGTGCTGGTGATTCACCAGTACCAAAAAAGAAACTATGGCTATAGTGAGAGTCTCACTTTTGACAAGAGGCTAGCTGGTGACGACATGAACAAACAACAAGCAAAATAAATCAACATTAAGAAAATCACATATGCATAAATTGAATGCGGTATGAAGTGTTGTTCACAAAAAACTTAAAAAATCCCATACGAATGAATGACCTATAGAGCTACTATTATGTAATATAATTTATTGGCTTAGCTCAAAAAGAAAATGAAACTTATGCAGATGTTTAAGACAAGATTCCTACAGCTGCCACTCAATCTTATTCAAGATTTTACTGAGAGCACCTTTAGATGTCACATCAAACCAGAAAAGACAACAAATTCAATGAACTACAGGTCATGAACTCGTTCTCTTTGAATTCTTTATTTGTACAAAGTATTGCCAGGGCTGCACAATCTTGAAATGATGAAATGGCAGTGTTATACAGCCAAGGAAGAAACGGCAGAGAAAGGTTCAGCTTCCTGATTGAAATGAAATGATTCAAATGTTTTGCAGTCTCTCTTATACCCACTGTTACACTGTAGATATTGAACACAAGACTCCAAAGAACTTAAAGGTTGGAAGCACTGTCGGGAAAAGTTGCAGTGTAGAAATAAATTTGAAATGCTTCTTGAAATCTAAACAGATTGCATTCATTTCAGGGCAGGAGCAACTGGCATCAAAATATATCTGCTGTGCTGCTGCCAGCAAGGCTACAGAAGGATTGTGTAGTCACTGAAAAAAAGATTTAAGGTCAAATCAATGGGTCCAGTTTTTCTGGCTGTTAAACAACTTGACGATGGATGATGATGTTGGAATATTTTTAACAGACAGATAACCTGACTGCACTAAATGATCTTGTGGGTCCAGCTACCATTAACAAAGAGTCACATTTACACATTTGTATTCATTCATTTAGTTCAAAGGTGGTATACAGCTGTAAGGCTCAATGCACACTAGCAGTGAAGTAGGATTTGCCCTTTTGCACTGGTCACTTTACCAATGAGGAGCGACCATTTTTCAAGGAGAATGAGAGCAATGTTGCATAAAAACGACTACAGAGAGGCGCATTAGCTGAATTCAGTGTGATTCTCTGAAAAGCACAAAAAGCATCTTCAATAATATTCAGTACCCAAGCCTTCTAAATGAAAGAGCTGTTATGCAAGGCTCAGATTCTAGCCCTAGTGTTGTAGGTATTTTTGTACAAGGGAGAGAAGCAGAGGCACTATGACATACAAACATTGTGTAACAGGGTCAATGTGTGCTGCTTAAATTACACAGGATTTTTTTTAGGAATGTGGAGCACCAGATTGCTATCTTTTGCAGCATGTTTCCCTGCAAATCCCTGAGATAGGGCTTGACTGACTGACAATTGGCAGAACTTAATAAACTCGCACAGTTGTCTTGTTGCTTCTGTCTCACCTTTGGTATATCTTCCTGTTGTGCTCAGGAAGCATAAAGGAAACCCCTTACATGCTGTCTCCATCTTCAGCAAAACAATTAAGGATTGTGGAGTCACTTTTCAGATTGAAACATGTAGTCCAAGAATAGGAGGATTCCACAGCAGCAGAGGCATATGAATATTATTTGTATGGAATTACTTAGTTAAATCTGAATAGGATTTATCTACATTTTTTCTGTCTTTGATATGCAATGCATTATTATGTATAAGCAGTCCACTTACAGTACTTCCTCAATTCAGTTTCTACACTTATCTCTGCACACAGCATGGGCTGAATCCACACAGAGTACACATTGGTGTGTAGGCACAAAGAGGATATATCTTCGACACCATTTAATAACTTCCAAACTGCCAGGTTGGTTTTGTCTGCACTGACAAAGCCCTGTTATCATTTAGACAGACTGTCAAGACAGACATCAAGTTTTTCACACAATTGCCCATCAAACTGACCCGTTCAACTATTTCTCCTAAACAACATGTATCAAACCTCACTGGTAGAACTGGATGGTGGTGCACACACACAGACACACAAATCAATGGCTACCTTCCTCCACATCAGGAAATGCTGTACAGTAGGTGGCTGATGGAGGAGTCCTCCCACTCACAGGATATTCAATTGCAAGCGTGTACAAATTCAACCACTCTCTATCTTGCTGTCCGCATGGGATCAACTACATTTACACATTCACCTTTGGGCTAGTACTGCTTGTGTGTGCACACCTACACATACACTTAACACAAACACACACACACACACACACACACACACACACACACACACACACACACACACACACACACACACACACAAACACTTCCTCTGTCACATAAAAACATGTCATGATTTAAGCCACACAGAAATAAAAGTAGCTGGATTTATGAATGAACTGAGAGGAGAATAAAATGTACTTCTTTGTTTTTGTCAAAATGTTCATTATAGGCTACTTCAAAATTCCCCAAGAGTTTTGGGAACATTGGCTGATATACTTTATTGGTTGTGAGTTGTTGGGCTGTGAATCTTGTAGCACCATGAGGACAAGTGGTAAATATTTTACAGTTAATGAAGCAAAATTGGGACTTTTTAGGGGAAACAGTTTCATTGATCTGGGATAGGCTGCCAAAAACTCTTTGCACTTTCAGAATATATGTAGCAGGTTTTTATCCGTAACTGTCTGGTGAGTCCACATCCTTTTAAAATGAGACAGAATCAGGTAAGGAGCATGAAATTGACTGTGCAATGAACATGAAAGAGTGCAAGGGTAGAAGGGGAGGGGTACTGAGAATATTAACCCAAGAGCCTGAGTCCATCTCCTCCTCCGGGCCTTGTGTTAGACATCACCAAGAGAAATCCGCTCATTAGGACAGCAAGAAACTCATAAATCAAATGCAGATCGCTGTCAGTTTTCCTCTGGGGGATCCGGCCATGGTAGTAGAGCAGAAAAGCTGTATGTCTTTGGGCCCTATATTGCACATACATGTACGTACATGTTCATTCTCTGTGTTTATGTGTGTGTGCTGTATACCTGAAAAATATCCCTCCCATGTCACACTGTAGCAGCTGCTGTTTAAACATTAATATTATTAGTGGATTGTTGGAAAAGGAGGTTGATGGCTTTGAAGCTACTGTATGAAGAAGAGGTCATCATATAATGAAAGAAATATTATTTCATTAGTTGAATTTCATGACATAAATTATGCATTTTTTTCATCTGTCTAACTGTTTGCACAATATAAAGTCATGTTGGCTAATGCTGATGAATTAACATTCCATTCATTTCCACAAAGTCAGTTTCGACAAGGTCATATGATGAATTTATTGTAGGAATTAAAATCTTCTTCGTAGAAATTGGTGACACTAAGATGTGTGTGGTTATTTGATGGACTGCCACTGATATAATAAATCATGGGTGGTTTTAGTGTCCCTGGAGATACAGGAAAGTGGGTGACTATGCGTGTGAAGAGTGTGATGGTATGTGCTGTTTAATGGAGTGCCTGTCACACAGAAGAATGCCTCTAAAACAGATGGTTACCTGAATGAGAAAGGTCAGTGACAATCTTTCCTGCTCTTTTCTTTGCCCTTGTGTCAAGTAGGGTTTTTTTTGTTTCGTTTTTCTGATGGAGGCAAGTTGGCAGCTACCACTCAGAGATGCAGACAAAAACACTTAAGGTTGCCACTGGAACAGGAGGTGGAGGTTAGCCTGACACTGATGGCGTGTGATCGTGAAAACTGGACCATGATTGGTTGTTGAGATGTCAGGCTTCCTAGGCTGTGACTGAGCGTACATCTTCTGTGGGACCTTAACAGTGATGAATCGTTGACTGACTCATTGTTATTATTGGTGATGAAACCTGCCATGATGGACCGCACTGCAAATTTGGAGCTTGATGGAAAGGGTGGCTGTGAGTCACTAGTGGCGTTTTTATTTGTTTGCCCCTGATAGACTACATTGCAACAAAGCGAACCATTTAGGATGTAATTGTAAACATGAAGAAGTATTCATGAGACATACTGAATTCATTTAGTTCTTTAAGTGCATACTATTTTACTAATTCAAGAAATATTGCTAGAGTTAGTAAAGTAAAGTGACCTTTACGGGGACAATTTTGGTTTGCTTAATGTACCAAAAATGGCCTTTAAACAAACTCCCATCATGATAAGCACCTTCTGTTGATATTTTTATGAAACTGCTCAAAACATTTTTTTTTTTTAAAGATTTTTAAAATGTATTAAACCTTTATTTAACCAGGAACGAAGAACAATTCAAACCAAAACAGACAAAAGACACACAGATAATATTACACATAGTGGTCTAAAATATGCTAAAAGTACAATACAAGTCATGAAATCAACAACAATAACATCAGCTAAAACAACAATGCCTGGATGATTCATTCTCTTGCTCTTTCAATGTGGATTTAAAAGCATTCAAAGAGATCAGATCTTTGAGTTTTAAAACATCCTGTAAGATATTCCAGTCAGAGGGTGCTGAGTACCCAAACGCCCTCTTCCCTAGCTCAGTACGAACAATTGGTACCGATAAGATATAAAACTGCCTAGAACACAGTGAATATTGTCCATCATGTTTTTTTTAGAAATAAAAGAACAGAGGTATGTTGGGAGCAACCCGAGAATTGCCTTGTTATGATCTTGCTTTTAATTAAGCCCTGTTGTTTTATTTTTATTTCTCATAGTAATATTATGGGTTTTTTTTTTATATCTTATGGTTGTTTTTTTATGAATAATTAACTTTTTTATTTCTTTTAATCTCTTTTTTAATATGTCTGTCATTGATTTATTTCCCTTGTGATGCACTTTGAGCTGCATTCAATATTATAAAAGATGCTATATGAATAAAGTTTACTACTGTTGTTTCTAAAAAGTCTGCATCCACAGCATAGAATATCACAGAAACAGAATCTAACAGTTTGACTACCTTAAAGGAGAGGTACACATCTATTTTGTCTGTCTCCCGCCTGTCCCTCAATCACATACCATGAGTATACTGAAGGAGTCAATTGATTGATTAATCGATTGATTTGAGTAACATAGACTGGCTGAAATGTCATATTAGCTTTGATTAACTTAAAAATGACTTTTTGTTCTGAACAAGACTGTTAATTTTGTCTCTTTGAGAGTTTATATTGACCAATAGCTCTCTTAACTTGTCAATATTTTGTTAAGATATACCTGAACAAATATCCTTTATACCAAGCCATGAGACTGATACATCCTGCCTCTCCCTTAAGGCCTACAAGCTGCTCATCTCTCATACTTACTTCCTGGTACTTTTCCCTAAAGCTTCAACAGAAATAACTCTTATTGATTGCACATCAAACCCGCTGTGCACATAAAAACACATGCACACATACCTACACATTAGTATATGAATATATTTGGATTTAATAAATAATTATGAATTTTGCATGCAGTTCATCAAGTTAATGAAGAATTATTTTTACAATTGTAGACTGATTAAAGATTCATGTTCTGGCTGACTTCTTTTGGAATGATTCTGAGATAAGTCTTATAATATCTTGTATTTACCCACAATTTATTTTTTCATTTAAAAATAGGGGGACTTTCAAAAACGTTGTACAGCATGAAGTCTATGGCAAGAACACTTGTAGAAACACAAGGAACCCGGCCTACCACACAAAGACCGACTTCATTTATCATTTACACACTTAACAAAATTACAAAAACAAAATGTTATATAAGATTCAGTAAAATCATTTGTATGACGACAGTATGGGGTGGGTGCTTTGAGACTGTTCCCGCCCAGCACTAATTGCAGCAGGTGTGCTGCTGATTGGTGAGGTGAAAGGCTACGAGCAGCTGCAGCGCTGCTTTCAAACAGAAGGCCGCAGCTTTGCTTCTACTTTTTCTGACTTCCTTTGACCTTTTTTTTTTTTTTTTTTTTTGCCTCACGTGTCTTGTGTTTTGCTCGCACTCATGTCACTGTGAGGAAAATGTATTCAACGCTTAACTTCTCCACACCTGAGCACTCCAACCTGTCAGGTGTTGACCCTCAGAGACTGCTGGAGCTGACTCACCGCTCCGTCAAAGTAAGCATAATAATCGTTTTGGGCGTGATGATCACTTTGGGAAATATTGCAGTTCTCCTGGTTATTACTTCCTCCGTGGCTGGCTGGTCAAGAAACTCTCGGTACTTTCTCCTCTCTCTCACTGCTGCAGACTCTGCGTTTGGACTGCTGGTCATGCCCTTGAATCTCTGGGTGAGTCTGCTAAAGGACTACACTCAAGGGCCAGATGCTCTTTGTCATGTCGTGGCCTTTTGCAACTCCACCGTCTACTCCACCTGCATGTATACACTGGCCACGATAAGCCTGGAGAGGTACATTGCAGTGTTTTACCCGCTACAATACTCATCTCTGATGACAAGGAAAAGAACACTGCTCTTGATCGCCTTCGCCTGGTGCTTTCCTCCCTTTCTACTGTTGCCAATATCGTTTCCAGACGGCATTATCGAGGTTCATTTTTCTACTGCGTCTCTGGTCTGCAATCCAGCCTACTCCACAAATGTTGGATACTCCCTAAGTTTGACGTGTCTGATATTTTTCCCCTGCTCCATCATCATGACCTATGCAAACCTGAGAATTTGGTGCGCTGCCAAGAGACAGCGGCTGAAGCTGCGCAAGTACGACTGTGCGCGTCGCAGCAGACACAATGTGGCATCCAGAGTGCTGGTACCCGTGATGGCAGCCTACTACGTCTGTTGGACACCCTGCATGGCAGCTATGATTTACAATGGTAAGCAATGAATTATGGGGAATGCATCATGACGCTCCTATTGAATAATGCTTCTAACATACAATATCCCATTTATCAGTGTGGATCTTGGTGGAACAGAGCGGTGATGGATGGACAAAAGTGTTCAACTTCCAATTTCAAATGCAGCTTTTCACGTGAAATTTAGGCCAGACATTACTCTTAATAAAACTGCACAGATAAAGAAATCATAACACTGCAAACAAAAAGAACTTAACAGTCCCATCCTTTAATGCTTCTACCTCTGAATTTCACTGTAGGTATAGTATTTTTAGGGTCATATGAGGCAGAGTATATATTTGGCCTTTTTGAGCTTTATTTGATAGAGACAGCTTGAAGACTGACAGGAATGTGGGGAGAGAGATGGGGAATAACATGCGGGAAAGAGCCACAGGTCAGATTCGAACCCTGGGCTACCGTGGCAAGGATTGAGCTTTTGCACACGGGGCAGTTGCTCTACCAACTGAGCTAAACGACACCCCTTGTGCTGCTTTTCTGACTAACTTTCTGCCCAGCTGGAACTCTTGTGAGGGGCTCCTGTGGGTGGTCGGTTGATGATTGAGTGATGTTCCCTCTACTTAGGGCTAATAATGGTCCCAATGGTGCTTATATGAGCAGTTAGAAATCCACCAGTAAACAGTGCCATTGATGCACAGATCAACAATGTTATTGCAAAGGTCTTTGGAAAGCTTTTTGCCTCTACTCATCTTGAAATGTTTGTTGTGTGACAGCTTGGTAACAAATGGATTGTTTACTTGCATTAAGAGTTGGGTAACCCGTTTTAACTATGTTGATATAGATTTTTTTTTATGCTCTAGTCAAATTTCTAGGTTTGGAGGAAGCAAGAGAATTTAAGTATTTGAATATCTTAGATTAGTTTGCTTTTAAAAAGATGCACATTTAATGGCTTGTTCCCTGTCTTTATCAATTTCAGCTGGAACTGTGCTGAGAGAAATAGCTGTCAATGTTATTTATGTAATTCTGGGCATGAATATACTGATTCAAGGCCAGTTTTATGACTCAGACCTTTTTTGACTCTTTCTCATTTCCCCCATCCATGTGCTGTCTTGGAGTAATCAAGACTGAAAGTGGAGTCACAGCTGAATATTTTTAGACGTGAAGGCCTTTTCCAAAGAGGGCTGTAATTCATCTGATATGGGTGAAAATCCCTACAAAATGAAGATGACAGTCTTAACCGAAAACTTCAAAGAGTGCTGCTGTCCAGATGCTAGTGAGCCTCACTGTAAAGGGGATCCCTACACTCCACCAAGTCAGTTAATTTTGTGCTTTTATATCTAGACTATAATTGTTAAGTTGATAGCTTCATATCATTGCTCTCAGGGGAAAGACACACATCTTCAAGGGTGACGTTTTATTATCAGTTGATGTATTACATGCTCATCTGTGGTTTTAAAATAAATGTCTCAATTTATGTGATCATAAACCAACCATAGCCAGACTATGATTCAGTCATCGCAAAAGGTCAACCACTTGTCTCATCCAGAAGCTGCTGTCTTGTGCTGTGGATCCATACCCTGTTTAAGTCCCTGTATTTTCTGCCCAACAGCAGTCTCAGGCAGCACTGTACCAGAGTGGGTTGAGTATGTGGTTGTATGGCTGCCCACCTCCAACGGTTTCCTCAACTGCATCTTCTACTTCTGGATAAACCGAAGCTTCCGCAGGAAATTCCACCTCGTCCTCCAGAGGCTGGCGATGGCCATCTGCCCCGAGCTAGCTGACACTGTTGGGTGCTGCAACGCATCAAAGACACAATTTGTCTCGGGAATTATGGATAATAACAACAGCGTCCATGAGCGTTCTGCCAGTGTATCCTCCACCTGCACCCTGTTGAGCTTGGCTTAGGATGTCTGCACCTGAAGGGCACCTCTGGCATTGTAAAGGACATGGTCAGTGACCTCTGTGCTGTCTTGCATTCTCTAGCAGGGCTGGTTAACTGAAGCAAAGTTATTGGCATGTCTACATAAGGTATCATGGTAAGATTAGACTAATGGGCCACTTGGGTTACAATGCAATGGTTGATACTAAGACAGGCTATGATGGCAAGTATTTGAAATAATCACTCTACAGTCTACATCATTATAATTATTATTGTATATTTTTCTTATTTTTAGTTTTTCTTTTTTTTTTTTTTTTTTAATCAATTTTCAGTTTAAAAGTAGTGCTCACTTGACTTGAGCACATGCTCAATGTGTAACTTATTTGGATCTTTTGTTTTACTCCAGCACACAAGATTTGATTTACTGTCAGAGATGGCCTCTTAAACCACCTTTTAGTTGTTTTATGGTTAGCCATCAACCATGTCTGTGCCCCAAAAAAGCCTTCCATTATTCTGTGCGCAGTTATATAGTCAATCTTTTAATACTGTCAACTGTTTCATGCTTTGACTTGTTGCTCGGGTCAACATATTTCACTTCAAACATTTAAGGTTAGTTCATCACACAAAGCCGATATTTCTTCTATTCATATGAGACATTTGTGAACTAATATCAAGTACTTTGAAGGATTGAGGCCATCTACCTCTTCTCCAATTTAAACTGTGCATCCAAGACCTTGCCACATAACAGCTGGGAGAAGTTAACCTTTAAGTCACGGCATTTCAGTGTATGCAAGGGGAAAGTAATTAAGCAGCTACAATGTAGAAAGGTCACCACATTTGTGTCAGCAAAGAGATAACTTCTAAGGCTGCAGTTTTGCAATTTTGCGACATTAAACCGATGATCTTCCTCTCAGTATCTTCTACTACAATGTGACAGTGCCAATTTCATCTATGTCTGCATAGTTAACTGTCATTGTGAATTAAAGTTAACATTCAAAAAGAAACATTTTATGCAACTAATTTTAACCTTTGGTTTTGCTGCTTTTGTTTGACCACCACTCATGTTTGTGCAAAATTTGTTAAGCATCAGAAAAAATAATGAACATTTATATGTATACATTTTGTTATGTTTCCAAATAACTACTTTTATAGAAAATGAATAAATAATATATTGGTTTATGGATGATCTATTAAATAAAGCATTACGCCTTTGAATTCTGTCATCACTTGGTTAGATATTTAATGTATCATTAGTAAAGAAAAATATTCTACACTCCACATTACCGAAGAATAAGACAGTCTAGTCATAGGAACTGTGAACCATGAATTGTTACTCATAGTACCTTAGTCTCACGAAGTCATTCACCCTGATGACAGCATGGTTTGCTTCAAGTGAACATCACTCCTTTAGTATGCTGTGGATGTACCTCCAAAACCCAAGGCCAGGAGTAGAGCAGAACTGCAAACACATCTGCAACACTACCACATGATGTTATTGTGTATGTGTATTTATTTTTCTTGTTAAATAAATAAATGATTGTGTTTCTGGAGATGGAACCATAAATCCTATAATTTAATGCTTACGATGTTTTGTCAATACCTAGTGTACAGACAGTTAATCCAGGGGTTTGTAAGTGACACATCATCATCAAAGTCTAGTCAAAGTTGTATGTACTGTCACGGTTGTTAATTCGCATTAAGGATGCTGGATAACCATTTCCAAGTGTGTCTGATATGGTATGATTATCTAAAATCAGGACTTACATGTGATTAGACCTTAGGCTTTGCCTTTCCAGTAAGTTAGTCTATACATTTCTTAGTTTTGCATCTGAAAGTGTCTCATGATGAATAGTTTGAATTGACTTATGCTGATTACTGCCTACCCATGCCATCTTAGATAACAGGTTAGGCCAGCAGGGATGGACTTACAGTACTTTATTGAAAATGATCAGATAAATTTGATTGATTGTGTGCCTGGTTTTCTTCCAACAGTACACTCGCTGTATAAAGTATATATACTCTTGAGGCCAACAACTTGGCTGGGAAGCAACTATTAAAAAAACTAGTTTAACAGTGAGGTTAGAAAGAAACAAACAATAACAGAAATACTTCCTGAATACGTGTGACATGACGTGATTTACAATATTTTGTACATTTACTCAAGTAGTTATACCTTGCTTAACTATTTCCATCTCATGCAACTTTATATTTCTACTTCACTACATCTCAGAGACAAATGTACTTTTAACTGGATTTGTCTGAAAGCTTCAGTGATTAGTTCCTTCGTGGCATGAAAAAGTGGTTGGTCTTAAACTATCCATAACCCTCTGGGATTAGCTACATTGTCACAAAGCTGAAAGCAGGACTATTTTCTGAGCTCATTAAAAGTTTATACAGTCTAACACTACAAAAACTAGATGATGATCTTATAAAATATGATGCATTACTGTAGATTTAACTATCCAACAGTATATAAAGTAGTTAAAATAGCACAACCTCAAACATCTACAGCAGTAAAATGCAACAGTACGCAGCAGATATAATAGTAAAACACTGACAGGGACCATTTTACTGCACAGTGAGGATCTGAATATTTTTCCGCCACTTGAATCAACATTTCAGCTTTTCACTTGACCAGTATTTAAAATATGAACTCATATCGACAT
This sequence comes from Protonibea diacanthus, assembly GCA_028641955.1. Taxonomy (NCBI): domain Eukaryota; kingdom Metazoa; phylum Chordata; class Actinopteri; family Sciaenidae; genus Protonibea; species Protonibea diacanthus. The sequence continues at coordinate 23,161,298 of CM053976.1, read as the reverse complement.
GGTACAAGGACCCAGGCTCAAAAGCATGATTGAGAAAGAAAGTTTGACTCCATTTCTTTTTCTAGGGCCGGTGTCCTTCAGAAAAAGTTGGATATGTTTTTAGTGTGAGAGGTGAATGTTTTTAGGTAACCTTTTAGGCAGTTGTTAAAGCTTGAATTTGATTTTAACATTGTCCCATGTAACACAAAAAATACTGAATATGTTTTTGGTGAGTGGGTATCCTCTTTGAACTACCTCAAACCTCTTGTCAGAGATCATGTTTTTTCCTGCAGCATCCATAAGTATTTTTCCCTGCCATTTGAGATTTTTTGCCCAGCAGGTCTCCCTCGACACTGAAGTGTGTGCATTAGCAGCCTCAGCTCTCCTTGAGGACAACAAGCGAGTCAGTCATGGGAAATGATGTCTATCTGAGGGCTACTCCCACAGATGCAATATGCTGTCTCATAATTGCTCATCACTCTCTCTGGTTGTAATTTCTGTCACAACATGAGTGCTGACATGGATGTAAAATGGCTAGTGGCTTAAATGCTCTTTGGGTCTAAAACTGAGAAAATATGTACAATGCAATGATCGAAAATAAAAAATAGGAAATACTGCAGCTTATGATGTAAATCATATAAATCTGTTGCTTGTGTACTCCTAAATAAGTGCTAAACTGTGTACAACAACGAGGAAAAAACAAACAAAAACAAAACAAAAGCAAAAACCAGCCCTGAGTTTGTTTGGTCAGTATATTGTCTCTAGATATGATTTCAAGCCGTCTTGTTGCACAAGTGTCACATAATCGCAGTGACAATGTTTCATCATTATGAGTTTCTCCCCACTATGTGTAACAGCATTGTGTTGTGTGTTGTTCATTGCTGTTCCCATGGAAAACCCACAGATAAACACTGCTGAATTCTGTGGTGAACTTGTTAGTGTGGGTGCACTTATAGGATTAGCCATTTTAATATATATTTCCACTGTTTCTGTCCAAATGAAATGACAATAAACAAACATCTTGAGGCTGTAGTGCCACCTTGTGTTTCTACTAAGTATGGCATGACAAAAAGGACGAGACTTCCTAAACATGAATAGATTAATAATGATCACTGACCGGTTGTGGTGGTGCTAAAAAGAATGAATAATTATACCATTATACTATTTTATACCACTGAGTGCTTTTTCATTAGTGGAGGTTTCTCCGTGTGTTTTTTTGCTTGCTAAAATGGTGGTATTTACATAAAAAAAAAACCCAAGGAGTAAAAGTAGTATAAACAATCCATCAATTTATGTAACAAGAAGGCATCCAGTTCTTGATTTGTCCCACCTGATTGAAAAGGATGAATCAATGGGTGTTGATTTGTGCTTTCTGTGGTGTGCTGCTGCTCATAAGCACTCTGCGCTGTGAGGGCTCTTGTGGCGGTTGCAGATGGAAAGGCTTTTAATTCTAATCACTGCTTCCTGCTCCTCTCCACAGGAAAAGTAACTGAGGGGAGCAGGCATATGGCGGACTCAAGTATTATTCACTTTGTGCTCTTATTGCACTATGAAATGGTTACCTGAAGAAAACACAGTGTAAGTGCATTACCACATTATCATCATCTACCATAATGCAACTTTACATTAAATCACGATGGTGCAATGATGACATTTTTACCAAAAGAATATCAAAGTATGAGGAGCATTCGATAATTTTGCTCTATGCCGCTCATCTCCTTGTAAAGCTGGAGTGGACTGACTTTATTCTTGCCGTTACAGATTTGTTGCCTGACACCACGATATTAATGTGTTAGGCAGTTGGGGTTTTAATGCCATTTTTAAAAGAGCTCATTGCCTTTGATCATCAGAGTATGAATGAACACCCGTCTCAGCTACTGTAGCCGAGGGTGTGACCACAGGGTGAAATTAAACCCAGCTGTTAAATTTTTCAGATCTGTATTCCTTTCATATTAACACAACACTGACACACTATCCATCAGTGAGTTTATAAATAATTAAAGAATAAAGAGAACTATGTAAGGGTGAGTATTTACCAATACAAAGAATTATTCATTTATATCATGATATCGGAACAAATGTGACCACACAGGACAAAAGGGTGTGACAGTTCTAACAAACAAATATAACAAATCTATTTACTGTTTGTATGTTTAATTATATCTGTTTGCAACTGCCACAGGCTGAGTTGCTCAACTGGCTTGCCTAATTGACTGACTAATAGAACTAAACTAAACTTACCTAAACAAACATATTGAGAATCATCTAACATTATATCTTGGGATGATACACACGATACATACAATATATAAATATATTTGTAGAAGACAAGCCACTTTCACTTTTTGAAAGACTAATTTTATTCCAATAGACTTTTTAAGACATGAAATGGCAGTTGAAATGCAAAGAGAAGGCAAATATTTGTCTTTCAGGTCAACCAACTACAAGTAAATATTGCAGCTACATGTAAAAATAGCATCAGGTTATATTCAGAAATTCTGAACTTCTGCAAATTGACTGGTGGTAAAGTGAATGGGTGGAAAATGCTTTTTTGCGATAGTAATATGAATGTCTTTTCAGAATATTCAATAAAAGGAGTTATTTAAGAAATACTATGCAAAGTCTATCTAAACAAAAACAGTACAAACGTCTGAACAGCAGGAGAATCCAGAAAATAACTAAAATAGACCATGGCCTGAAAGACACCCATCTACAGCTCCAATGACAACTGACTAAATTCTCCCAATATAATTCAAACCCTCCAATGACAGCTGCCAGTATAATTCATCCAAAACATGGATTCAAGATGCATCACAATGAAACAAAGATGTGAGAATGTTAAATAACAAATGGCATAGTGAGGAACGATGTAATTTAAAAACCAAACAATCAAATAACAAATACTTCACTGTCAGTTCTTATGTATGGGTAATAAAATATTGTATGATTACATGGTATATAAATGTATATTACTTTATATATGGTTCAGGTATTTTGAACATTTACACAAATTCCTGACAACAGGATTGTAGAAAAAGAAGTCAAAACATATTCCACCTTAAATAAATCACTGATACAATATAATTTACCATCATTTTCAAAAATGAAGAGACAAGAGATTTGACACTGCAATTACATAATTTTAAATGTGCATTTACAACCAAGAGATAAATGCAATCAAGCAGCAGAACTGTGTAGTCAGGAGTGAAAGGAATAAACTCAAGATTCTTATTTAGCGTCAGGCAGCTATCATAAAACTATAACTATAATTCAGTGTTTAACAGTTGATTGGTCACTGTTAACTATTACCCTGATTTCATATTCTGCATACCAATATCTCCTTCAGTGTTTCCATGTAATGATGCTGTGTTACATGGTGTTAACAAAACCTTTCTCCAAGCAGGCAAATGGTTAATGAGCATACAAACTGGGCCAAATGCATATGAAAGTTAAAGACAACATTTAACATGGATGACAACAAGCATAGTGACAGTGAAATACAAAGAAACTGAAGGCAGATAATTTAACAAAGTCTCTGCCCAACTGTCTATTTGGTGCACTCTATGTAGACGGACAAGGACAAAAGAAATTTTTCAAACTGTTCCCATTTTTTTCTTGTTGCAGACGATGCACACACTCCTAATTATGTGTGTTCTGTGAGGAGGTTTTGGTCAAACATTTCAAGGCCTCCAGATGAAAAGAAATGAGATGAAAAAGAGGATGCCAGCACTCAAGAGGACTTGTGTTCAAACATGTAGTAGCGATACATGATACCAACGACAATTGCAGTGATAGCAGGTATTAACCACATGGTCCAGGAGCTGGGGGGAAAAATAAAATATCAGATGTACATTTTTATGACCTAGAACAACAAACAAAAAAGGCAGCAATACGATATCATTTGTCTAACAGTGATCAGTGTTGACTTGCAGCAAGAAAAGGGAAACAATCAGCCTCATCATGTTATTCATGACTCACCTGGACTCTCCTGGATTTGTGTCATGTACCTCCTGTAGCAGAACAAAAGGACACAAATTAAAAAGAGATGATTATAGCAATAGATTATAGAGATTTAGCAACAAACCAAAAGTTTTGTTCCGTCTTTGTAAATTCTTTTCTATTCCAGTTAAGTTGAGGTCAGACAAACAGATGGAGCTTACCTTTGTTGACTGCTTTGTCCTGTCATCCTACAAAGAAAATAAATAAATTAGTATCACTCATGAACAACATCTGTTTCTCTGGTAATACATAGTTGATCCAAATTCTGATGTATTCATATGAAATACCATAAGCATAAACACCATTTAGCATAATCTTGACTAAAACAACCAGATCTCATGCAAGCACACTTGAATATCTGCTATTCCTCAATCACGTGCACATAGCACACTGCTTACTGCATTATTGAAGCCATGCCCCTACATGCACAGATGATTTCTAGAACCCTGGACAACACTTTGGAGCCCAGAGCACAAGGCTATTGAAGCCACACATTTGAGCTTGTGGACTAGATAATATTGTTCAATTAAATAATTCAAACTTGAGGAGAACTTGAAGTTCTACTTACAAATAAATCTGTTGAAATGTTGCTTTTTATTGTATTATTTTGCATGGATGTCTGCTTAGGACAAAACAAAATGTTTATATATGATACAGTTTGTTTAAATTACCCCCAATTTCCAGTTAATTCCCATAAATTTCCATAAAGTTTCCAGTTTCGAATATTTCTAAATTCCCTAGCTTAACTTATGATGGAAAGTTTCCAGAAAGCAGTCCCTAAAGAGCCAGAGCAATAATCAGCAGAATAGAGCAAGGACAGTGTTCACCCATGACTGGCTTATGAGTTTGACCTCTTTTGTTACATTTGCAGTTAATTATTATACATTATTAGCTGTGTGTTTGATCAACAATGTATGTGATAATATGATAATTACTCTGAAAACAGTTTGAATGTGTAACTTCTTCTGTTGCCTTATCTCACCTTCGATCACTATTTTGCTGCAGGATGTTACAGTCTGTTCAAGGATACAACAAAACAACTATCATTTGCATAAATTGTTTGTGAACTGGCTGTACTAGTTGTTTACTAATAACGACTCCTTCTATTTACTTGGGCCAGTAAGAGAGCCCTTCCTAAAGTGCTCTCAGTGTAAGTGGTGGAGACAAAATCCACAGTCCTTGTTTTGTATACAAATGCATTTTTTTTTCTTGTTCAGTTGAAGATAATAGTCTTCAGCAGTCTGAATGAAGTATCATCCAACGTTAAAGTCATTTTAGAGTTTTCAAACTTTGATTGATTTGTTTCCTTTATTTGCAGTGGAGAGTTATTAACAGAGAGTATTGTACTAAAAAGATTGGAACTTTTAATAACAAGTTGGAGTTGGCCATTTCAGACAACTTTGAAATATATTTTTACATGAAATAAAGACCACTCTTCCCTGTAGATTACATTTGTAGTGTCTGCTGTCCCACCTACATGATGCAGCATGTAAAACCTAAATTGTTGCATGGTCCCATCTTATGACTCCAAGTAATATTTTTTTGAAACAAAAAAGACATTTGGTGACAGATTATTTGTCACCTGATGAATTGCTTGATTGGGATAGATTTAAGGAACTCTGATGACTTTTTAACTCTGGTCTTTCAGAGCTAACAAAGGTCAGATCTTACCATGTTAAGCTCCCCAATATAGTACTGCTGGAGCATCTCCCTGGCATCTGTGGAATGGCCTACATCCTCAAAGCTCTCTGTGGCATCTGCACCAGCCTGTTCCAGCAAAACCTCCTCACCACCCGGATGCTGAAGGTAGAGAGAGTGTCGAGATAGTTAATGTCCTTATTTATATGTACTGCTATTGCCTGGACTTTTGTGTCCAAATATATATATACACACACACACTTTGCATTTATCTGTACTAATTATGCCCTTGTGTTGTTGTAACATCTAAATTTCCCCTCTGGGGGATCAATAAACATAGAATGTTTGTGAAATACACAAATAGTAAAGTAACTAAACACATTTTTACACAACTACTGCACTTGTGTACTTTTTAGGTTGTTGTAGTACTTCCATCTTATGCTGCTTTAAACTTGTGTACGACTACATTTTCAGATAAATACTGAGCTTTTTTTCTGGTTACAAGTGCAAGTTACAAGGTATTTTTAATTCACATTTAATTTAAGGTAATTTCACATACAAAGCACATAAAAACACAAACACAATGCATTTTTACTAGTTAAACTACCCAGATCTAATCAAAGAAGTTAGTAGTAGCTCCACTACAGCACTCAAATAATTAAAACATCTAAAATATACGTTATAACAACCTTAGGGGCATTTAGGATGAGTAAAGTTAAAGTTCTGAATGTGCAACTTGTAATGGAGGTGTTAAACTCTGTGGCAGTACTCATTTCACTTAAATCAAGTCTGTGAATCTCCAGCACTAATGAACATGTCACTTATTCACTGCTTTATCTATTTATCTGCCAGCTGTGTTAGCCATATTACGCGTCACATTTAATGTAGCTTTCTTAAATCAACCATAACATACATAGCGCTGCATCTCTACTTTGCGCAACAATAACGTTACGGAAATGGTGGTTAACAACTTAACTAGTGTTAGTGGTCAGCTAACGTTAGCTAATAATTAATGTTTCTAGAAGTTTCTCCCAGTTATGCCACTCTGAGAAAGAGAAACTCAAGCTGAGTGTCGCTTGGCTTCCTTGTTTAACGTGACCCCGACAGGCTATCACCGCCGGATAGCATCGCTGTTAACAGGAGTGGAGACTGTCAGTAAACGTTACATGTCGACACATGGCTAACAAGTCAATACAGGAAGTAACGCTGGTCTTGTCCGACAATAGATGACCAATGGATAGAAGAAACGTGGTAGTAACTACTTAAACATTAATGCTGCCACGAGTAACTTATACCTTACCTCTTCAAGGAAACTTGTGATGTCGTATACTTTATCGTTGATGATGACCCATACATCGTTGCTCATGTTATGTACTCTTATTTCTTCTAATGTGTAATATTTGACACCGCAGTCTACTGTTTCACAGTTTTCCTCGACATTGTTGGTGTTGGCAGGTTCATTGCCTGTGTCGATGAGTTTCTTGTCGATTTCTTCACCCATCCTGACGTCAATGTCGATAACTTAAATCGACTGAGCGGCTAGCTAACGTTAGCTTCTGTTAGGCAGATATGGATGTAACGCTGCGTAAAGCTACGTCTAGATCCGTTTCCAGCCTGTTGGACACGGTTAGCTTGGTTCCAAAACGCTCCAGATGTCACCGTAGAAACGGCCCAACACAGAAAACAATATTACCACACAAACGCTGAACAATGTTGGGTTACGGAATCAAAAAACACCCTAACCCGGCACATCAGCCGACATGTGAGACAGACCAATGACGTGCTTGTCACTTCACTGTCAAGTCGGAAAACACAACAGCTGACCAATGAAACGGCGACTTTCAGGGTGCTGGCCAATCAAAATCGACCAGTTCATGATCATGAGACTAGTGCCTTTAAGGCTAGGAAGTTTACAAAGGTTGTCAACTGTGCGCAGACTTTGTGCATACATTGGTGTTTGTGTTTCCAATGCGCGAATTTACCCAGTTTAATCTCAGAGCTACAGAGCCAACAATAAAAACCAGCATGAAATTAATTCACTTTTGTCTAATTTGGTAAATACTGGATTGTAATAACTGATAACAAAAAAAAAAAAAAAAAACGGCAAGAAATTGAAATTTGTCTGTTGTACTATGCGTACATGTGCTATTATATACGAATTTAATTTTAAAAACTAAATAAATATATAAGAAAGAGTAGAGATCAAAAAGTATTCAAGTGACTTTACATTTTTACATATAGGGATACCTTGTAGTGATGGGCCTCTTTCTGTGCTGATAAGGGGGCCTCTGAAGTACATGTATGCAACTGATAGATCAGAGTACCAACCACATGGTGATAGTGGAAGATGTACTTTGCCTTTGGTGGTCCAACAAGACCACCTTGTAAACTATATATACCCTGTCACTGACCCTCTCCCAATCCCAACAGTGGCTGAATGGCCACTCATGTGACTGTAGAAGGTGCAGTGTCAAAAAGAGACTGCTCACTCAGTGTGACATTTTGGGATAAATATCCAAATAAAATAAAAATAAAATATTCCTGCTTATGATGTTCACAGCTATTTTTTTTTTTTTTTTTTTTGTCAAAAAACAACATTGAACAAAAAATATTTGAATTAAGTGATTATCTGAAAAGTCCTGGCGTATGATTACAGCAACAATTGGAGTACTGTGTGTGTTTAAGTTTAAGTGATTTATCTTTATCTTTATGTGTTTTGTGGTTATATGTTCCGTTATATATATATATATATATATATATATATATATATATATATATATATATATTTTTTTTTTACTAAAATACATTAAAGTAATGTAACAATCAACTCATTTTTAAAAATGTAGTTAAAATAGTATCACAGTTTTTAATCTTTTCATGTTGTTTTGTAAATCATTTTGTAATCCATAGTGCTTTGCCTGAACATAAGCCACACATTCTTCAGCTTTCTGAGTCAGCTGACATGTTTCCTTTGTGATTTAAAATTCCAAGACAAAGATGTGAGTTTATTTTCATCTTTCTGTAAATTAATATGTTATCAGTTTACTGTCAAGTATGCTACCATAATTTTAATTTTTAATTTTTTTTATTTATTTATTTTTTTTTAACATTTTAATCAATATTTATCTCAGTTGTTGACCTAAGAATATGGACAGACCAGTTATAGTTTTACCCACTGTGGCAAATCCCACGGTAACTCATGCGTGTACTTAGCACACAGTCAGATGTTTTGAATTCCTTTTAAGTGCAGGCCAATAAGCAGATTCCTGTTGTGTTATTTTAAAGAATATATTTGATGTGTGTGTGTTTTTTTGTTTGTTTGTTTTTGTTTGTACACATAATGTACAGCAGCAGAGACCATTGTACAAATGATATACAATATTAATACTTGCCATGTTGTTAAGAGTGTCTGTGGTGGACATGAAAGTGTTCTTTCTATCATCTTTTTCTTGTATTATCTTGACACGGCAGTATTTCTGGTATTTCTGTCAGTCTTAAACAGTCATAAAATGTGTTTACTTTATTGAACTGTCTAAAACAGAGTAGCCTAATGTTTTAATTCCTGTCTATGGCAGTTATGGCATTTAAGGCATTCAACGATTTGTGGTTGTAGTCTGGAAAACTTTTGAAAACATACATTGGACCTTTAGGCAACATTCTTTTTGCTTAAACTTTAATTTAATTATTGTGATTATTCATAGCGCTAAAGCTTTTAAATATAATGATTTTTCTTTTGCGTATAATGTTCCCATTTAGTGCTCACTGTTTCATTTCATGTGTGCTTATGGGAATAAATGCGGTGTATTTCTCACTCCTCTCCCTCTGTAACACAGACTGTTTAAATAAAGTTTCAAGCGTTCTTTTCTACCTCACGCTCGGAATTGTGGGATTGAAATGGCTGCTCCCTCACTGTAAACATATGCGTTGTGTTTACGAATGCCGATGGTTACATATTTACCAGTGACAGCCACGGGTCCGTCATTTACTGCAATACTTATCCCAACATCAAATCTTTGATTTCATTTGATAATTTTTACATTAAACATCCAAAACAGCACGCGGGAGCTCACCACAGTTTGCCGCGCGGCCTTGTCATCGCAGAACCGGATAGCTCGCGGGGTAGCTAACGCTAGCTGCTCCATCCGAGGTACGTAGCACTTTTATTTCATTTAATCTAACGAGGCACATATGTACTATTTGTACTTATTTACATGTGAGTACAGGACCATTTGTTTGTCGCAGATAGGGGTAGAAGTGAGTTGCGACTTTATAAAATAGTGTCTTGTTTGGTTGTTTGTGAGTAAGTTAATTGATTATTAGACGGTGCTTCTTTGAACTGAAAGTAAACTTTAATGGAACAAACAATCTGGTACAAATTGTACTTGTGGTATATATGAACAACAGCCTGTAAATTTACGACCCAGTGACCATTGTCGGAAACTGGCACAAATATTTTGTGCTAATCGATTAATATAGACGGTCAGCAAATGAATCAAATCTGATAACCTATTAGGCACTCAAGTGTTTTCTTTTCCACTTTTTCCACTGTGAAGATTTTCTTCTCTTCCTTTTTTCTGTTTTATATTATTGTAAGTTAGATCTGTCACACTTTATTAATCATAAGTTGATGCATAGGAAATTCATCCTACACTTTTGCTGATCACATTTGTTTCAACCTATGTGCCCTGTGATGAACAAGCGACTTGTTCAGGGTGTACCATGCCTCTCGCCCAAAGTCAGCTGGGAAAGGCTCTAGCCCCACCGTGACCCTGATGAGGATAAGCAGTTACAGATAATGGATGGAGGGATTTGTTTTAACTTGTTCCAACTTGTCAAATGTGAATGTTTGCTGATTTTCATAGTCTGCTGGTACAGTAGACTGCATCTCTTTGGCATTGGGATTGTTGGTCAGTCAAAGCAAACAAGAGGTTGCTCGTGATCTGCATTTATTACTATCTTCTGACCTTTTATAGATAACGATTCATCAATCTTATTATTGCTAAAATAAGATCGCCAAAAGCTAAAACCATTAGTTAGAATCAATAACTGTGTAATTACACTTGTTGTCGTGAGGACCAGTTTAATAGGTTTACACATTTTCACCTTTTGCTCATATCAATATTTCTCCACAGACGATGGATGACGATGTGTCCATGCATAGACTGGAAGGGAGTGATCCATCTTCTCAAGTTGGTGGATTGATAGTGAAGAAGAAGAGCGATGCTGCAGAGCCCCATGTTTTTCGCGCACCCACTCCACGCACCTCTTTGCTAGGGTTGGATCTACTTGCTGCCCAGAAAAGGAAGGAGCGTGAGAGTAGGGAACAGGGTGATACTGGTACTGGTGGAGATGCCAGGCAGAACAAGAAGTCCAAGGTTTCCTCCTACAAGGACTGGGAGGAAGGGAAAAGTGACTCTGGGTCTGATGAAGAAGATGATGATAAGAACAAAGGTGCTAAGAAGGAGAGGTAAGTCCTATACACAGAACAATATTTTATTGAAAATGATGAATAATGTACTAAGCGTATCCCTCATGTCAATGTGCAAGTGTTCAATATAGAATAAACTAACATTATGAATAAATTAAATGATGCAAAGCAGACCTGTTTTTATAGCACTTTAAGCACTTTTTTGTGGATTTTTACCCATGAGTTATTTCAGAGAAAAAGATCATCTTACTAAAACTATTAAAATATTAAACTAGGTCTGTCGCTGTGAGTCACTGCAAAAACAAAATTGAGCTTGGAACATAAATACCCCTTTTAAAGTTTATGTATTCCTAGTTGTTTCTTTGTTCCCTTTTTACACATTCATTACTTTATTAACTGTAGTAGCATTACAAACACATGTAGTATGACTTATGTCTAACAATTTTATGCTTGTCTTACCAGCAGGAAATATCGTGTGACTGGCTCCGAGACACCCTCAAACCCCGGAGGGGTCAGTGAGGAGTTCCGACGCAGACACCAGCAAAGGGAGAAAGACAGACGTGAACATGGAGTCTATGCCTCCTCCAAAGAGGACAGAAACCGAGAACGAGACAGAGAGAGGAGCAGAGATAAAGGCAGAGACCGGAGGAGTGAAAGAGGTATTTCTAAAGATCACTCGGGTTACGACTTTGGTTGTAATCCAGCAACATTTCTCAAGTAAAAATTCCAAACATTTGCTGGTAATAGACTCTCATATTATTGTGAATTGGCTAAATTTGGATTGTTTTGACTGTTGTCAGAGCAACAAGCATTTACATTTTTTTTTACACCTTTATTAGGTATTGTAGAATGAGTCAGTCGATAATGATCAGCCAGGGATGTAAGAGTAACTTCCTGTGTCTCTGTCTGTCAGAAGACAGAGAGAGCAGCCACAGCCGTGGCAGCAGCAGCAGCCGCTCGGAGCGGTCAGAGCGTGGTGAGAGGAGTGAGCGCTCGCAGAGAGATGGCTGGTCTGAACGCATCAGTCGGGGGAATAAGAGAGATGAACCTTTGACACCACAACATCGCCCCAGAGGTAGTTTTGTTTTATTCATCTGCCATCATAACAATTAATTATTTCTGAGAATCTCATAGTTAATTGACTGACTAAACCTTTGTTGTTTTACACAGATTCTTTCACACCCTCACGCTCCAACTGGGAGGAGGATGATAGTGGTTATGCCAGTACACGACATTCCCAGTGGGAGTCTCCCTCCCCTGCCCCGTCTAACAGAGAGTCGGATCGCTCAGAGCGAAGCCATCGCTCCAGCAGAGAGAGTGAGAGGAGGGACAGGTAAAAAAAATTAATGCCATTCATTTAATCTCACATTTTTTTAACCTCGTGGAATGGACTACAAGATGACTTCCAACAAAGTAATATCAGTCGTCTAGCCAATAGGGTCAAGAAGGCCAAGAGGTTTTTTGTTTTGGAAGGACCACTGGATTTGATAATACACCAAAGAGTGCTGTTAATGCAACTGGATCAAAGAATACCTGAAGTACTCCAGTAATGTTTTAAAAATGTCTTAGATTCTGCAGTTATTGTATTGTGTGAAGCAGGTATTTGCCAGCTGCAGCATTTAGAGGAATACGTTCACATTAACACACATTAAAATTTAGCCAAGAGACCAAATGGTCTACGTAAACTGTACACAACCTGCTTTTCTCTGTACAGAGAAGCAAGTTCTCGGCATAAAGCAATACCCTCTGCTCAGTGCTGTCCCTAGACGTACCTGCGATGTGAGGGTTTGATCAGAAAGCAACAGCGAGGAGCTCTGAAACCAATGCTCTCTGGTGCTTACATAATGCCTGTTTGCCGTGTGTGTGTGCATAGGTCAGTCAGAGGTCGTTATCCTGATGACACACCCCTGCCTACACCGTCATACAAGTACAATGAGTGGGCCAATGACAGAAAGCATCTGGGTTCTACACCTCGTTTATCACAAGGAAAAGGTACTATTCTGAAAACATGCCATTTTTTGCTCATGTGCAAGGTTTAAATACTGTATGTCTGATCATTTCATTTCTTATTCTGCCTTTTTCTTCAGGTAGGAAAGAAGATGGTGAGGGAGGTATTATGTTTGAAGATGAGGACGAGAAAGAACAGTGGCAAGAGGACCAGAAGGTGAGTGACACAGTTATACCTGATTTATATCTTGTATAAACTACCGATGATTTTTCTAGCGATATATTTCTTCTTTTTTTGAACATCTCTGATTGTCTCACGGTTCTGCAGCAAGCGGACAGAGATTGGTACATGATGGATGAAGGCTATGATGAGTTTCACAACCCGTTCACTTCCACCTCTGATGAATATGTGAAGAAGAGAGAGCAGATCCTTCAGAAACAGACTCAAAAAAGAATATCTGCCCAGAAGCGACAGATCAACGAGGTACACCCACAGTGCTTCCTATTAGCCTGTCTGCGTGCACATGCATGGATACGTGTGTCCTTATTTGTCTTGTTAGTGCATCTGTTCGTGTCAGTATATCGTTGTAATGGGCTGTATTTCTTGTCTCAGGATAATGAGCGGTGGGAGACCAACCGGATGCTGACCAGTGGTGTGGTGCAGAGGCTGGAGGTGGATGAAGACTTTGAGGAGGACAATGCTGCTAAGGTTCACCTGCTGGTTCACAATCTGGTTCCTCCCTTTCTTGATGGAAGAATAGTCTTCACCAAGCAGGTAAATAAGATCTAAACAGTTCATGAGCTAAGCGTTGTAGTCACTGGGTTTACCCTTTTCAGTGGCTCAGATGTCATATTTTGTTTCTTTATGTAAATATGTGTATTTGTTTTGCTGCTGTAGCCAGAGCCTGTCATCCCTGTGAAAGATGCTACCTCTGACATGGCCATCATCTCTCGCAAAGGCAGCCAGCTTGTCCGCAAACATCGCGAGCAGAAAGAACGCAAGAAGGTTGGTTGCCTTAATAACTAACACAAATTTAATGTTATTGTTGTTGATTTTTATAGGATTTTAATTGAATATATCGTTGTTATATTCATCTGTATTGAGAAAGGTGGTGAAGCACAAAGCAGATATGCTCTTCACACTGCAGCTGGGAAATGTCAGTGGGGTTTGTTGGTGTGCACCTGTCTGTTTGATAATGCCACTGCTGTCTAACTTCATCACATCAGTAAATAATTTATTCATGATCACCTTACCTGGACAGTCGATGACATTTTAACTGTGAACCACCAGCGAGGTGAAAAAAATTTGACAACTACGACACCAGGTGCTCGGTAATTTTTTCTCTGTGTTGAATGGGCATGAAATTGCAATCTGCGTCTGCAGCTACAGATGGAAGCTTAAATTTTCATATTCATATGACATAATCGGCATAATTATGTTTTCAGGCACAGCACAAACACTGGGAATTGGCAGGCACCAAGTTGGGGGATATAATGGGGATCAAGAAGAAGGAGGAGGAGGACACATCTGGGGGCAAACCGGTCGGTGAGGACGGCAAAGTAGACTACAGGTGACCGACAAGCTTGGATCTTCCTTTCACTTTCCTTTTAATAATCCACAGGATTAACCTATGCAACTGACATATTGACTGATTGATTGATTATTGATTTTCTCTTTCTGCCTTACAGAGCAGAGCAGAAATTTGCTGACCACATGAAAGAAAAGAGTGAGGCCACCAGTGAGTTTGCTAAGAAGAAGACCCTTCTGGAACAGAGACAGTACCTACCTATTTTTGCTGTGAGACAGCAACTTCTTAACATCATAAGGTATCAATACCCAAAGCCAATCCTTTCCCACAGTTTCACCTCAAAAGTTTCATCAAAACCGCGATGAATTTTTCTTTGACTGCGTTCTAACTCTGATTGTTTCAATGTCTTACAGGGACAACAGCATTGTGATTGTCGTTGGGGAGACTGGCAGTGGGAAGACCACCCAGCTGACTCAGTACCTGCATGAGGATGGCTACACTAGCTACGGCATGGTGGGATGCACTCAGCCCAGAAGAGTGGCAGCCATGAGCGTGGCCAAGAGAGTCAGCGAGGAGATTGGCACCAACCTTGGAGAGGAGGTGAGGCAGCCGGCGGCCTACTTTACTCAAGCAAACGTTCACTACATTTGTGTGTGCAGTTTTGTTGTTGTGGAAATTAATTCACTGCTGAACATACTGGCCATAACTCTTGTCTGTTATGGTAATATTTTATTCTCTAACTACGTTGGTGTCATGTTAATGAGTAGCTCTGCTTTACAATGGATTCCAGTAGATTTCAATGAATTCTCAGTGTTTCTCAAATTGTGGAAATTTGGCCCCTTGAACTTTTTATTTCAAAGCGGTAGTTTAATTAATACAGTAAAACTGTGGTCTGATTGCTCATTTAGTTGCCCAGTGACTGGAGTCACTGTGTCCTTGTCATTGTATCTCTGCTATGAAGTTTTGATTAGCTTAGTATAACACAGTAATTATTATAGTGTACAAGCCTTTTACGGTTAGTCTGCTGTGTAACACCACCATCTAGTGGACAAAAGGAAAACATCATGTTTGGCTGGGATTCACTATCAAGGGCAACACGGGTTAAATAATATCTAGAGCTTATCAAAATGTTTCTATTACAGGGATGAGGTATTTGTCTTTGTTGTAACCCTTATACACACCATGCAGAACTATCTTCTGTAAGCAAGTACTTTAAAGTTGATAGATATTTTAGGTTGATTATTCTGACATTGTTGCCTGCAGGTGGGCTATGCTATCCGTTTTGAGGACTGCACTTCAGAGAAAACATTGATAAAGTACATGACCGACGGTATCCTGCTCAGGGAGTCACTGAGGGAGTCGGACCTGGACCACTACAGCGCTGTTATCATGGACGAGGCTCATGAACGCTCCTTGAATACTGATGTGCTGTTCGGCCTGCTACGTGAGGTCTATACGCAACTACCTAACACCCATTAAAGATATATTTCTTCTTGTTATTTTCAAGACGTACGCACTTCTCCGTCTGCTGTGTGTCTAGATGATAAATTACCTTCTGAGGCTGTTGTTGTTGTTTCCTGATCTCATGTCAGTGTAAATATAATCGCCTCTCTTCTGTCCACTGTTTTCCATCAGGTTGTATCTCGACGCACTGATTTAAAACTCATAGTTACGTCTGCAACTATGGACTCAGACAAGTTTGCAGCATTTTTCGGCAACGTGCCTATATTCCACATTCCAGGAAGAACGTTTCCCGTCGACATCTTGTTTAGCAAGGTACGTTTCTGTTCCCAATCCCCAATTCTCCATTTACACTTAAATATGTATCTATAATTAATAGAATCTTGTATTTAAATATTGTATTTAAAATGCATTACATCATTGCTACTAGATCTTTTTTGCAGCTTCAGATGATAATTATTATTTCACATTTCGGAATTTGCTGTTTAAACTTAGAACTTGATAATACTCTAAGTACAGTCATCTTAGGTTTTAATTAAATATTTAACCTGTAAAATACATATTTACCATTAAGAAAACTATATATAACAAACAAATGCAGTAAAGTGGTGTATCACATTTAGTCATATTCTATTTTATTTTCGCTACAATACACCTTTGACACCTCTACTGTTACGTCAAAATCAAGACTTACGTTTTGGTTGTTGTAGCATCATTGATCAGTGATTGAAATTTTGTCATGACTAATTTGTTGTGTTTTGTGCTGTGTAGACTCCTCAGGAGGACTATGTGGAGGCAGCAGTGAAGCAGGCCCTGCAGATCCACCTCAGTGGATTAATAGGAGACATCCTCATCTTTATGCCTGGACAGGAAGATATTGAGGTGGGCAGGCCATGGCTGCTATTACTACTCAAATTGTTGGATATTCACTTTTGACATGAAGATCTGTGGTTTAAATTACATGTACAGATACTGTTTGTACATTTTTCCTCCCTCAAATGTCTGCGGAGACATAGAAGGAAAACATCCAAAAAATATTAGTATAAATATACCTGTTGACCCTTCTGAGTAACAAGCCTGTTTTCACTCCTGTGTAGTTTTTGCTCCTAAAAACACAAAATGTAATCTGTCAGTTGATATCCTGCTCGCTGCATCTTGTCAATATTTTTTTCCTTTTTCATTTTGCGTTCCTAATTGAAGTTTATACATGTCCTTGCAGGTAACATCTGATCAGATCGTGGAGCGGTTGGAGGACTTGGAGAATGCTCCTCCTCTGGCCGTGCTGCCCATCTACTCCCAGCTGCCCTCTGACCTCCAGGCCAAGATTTTCCAGAAGGTTTGTATCATAATGTTGCATGCATTTCTACACTTTAAAACTAGTAACACATGAGAGAAAACAAAGCTGACTGAATTTATCCTATACTAGGCTCCAGATGGTGTGAGGAAATGCATTGTTGCAACAAACATCGCAGAGACCTCCCTCACTGTGGATGGAATCATGTTTGTTGTGGATTCAGGATACTGCAAACTTAAGGTATATCTATCTATCTATCTATCTATCTATCTATCTATCTATCTATCTATCTATCTATCTATCTATCTATCTATCTATTCTTATATATATCTATATAAGAATATATATATATATATATCTTTCACACTGCAGTATCACACCATGTACTACACACCTGTGTTTTCTGTCAACAGGTTTTCAATCCTCGCATTGGAATGGATGCTCTACAGGTTTATCCCATCAGCCAGGCTAATGCCAACCAGCGTTCTGGCAGAGCAGGACGTACAGGACCAGGGCAGTGTTACAGGTAATGCCGCTGGTCTTCTCTCTGCATACACATGCACAAACAGAGGCACAAGCAGTGTTGAGCTGGAATTGATGCTTGATTGATAATTATACCACAGGATTCAGGTTTGTGTAAGGCTGCTCCTAATCCTCCCCAACCTTTTTATCAGACTGAGAGAGTACTTAGAGTATCCTGATACCTTATTTTGCATCTTATATTTGTGTCTTAGTCCTGTGAATTAAAATAAACCATGTGAATATTGTTTTTCTTTGCCATTCCTGCTTCTCTGGGAATGTATCATCTTTTTAGCGTGACTGTTGTTAAAGTGTGTTTTTTCCCTTGAGTCATTTGAGATCAATGCCATCCTCAGACAGTGTACACAGTGCTCTGGATGTGTCATGACCGTGTTTTCAAGACAGTCAGCGACAGGAAAAGGGAGAGCAGGCCAGACCCCTAATCTCCAGAGGAGTCATGCATTTTTCTTTCATTCTAACTCCGTTGATGGCATGGCAGGGAAATGTGCCACAAACGACATTGTCCGAGGTTTCACTTGACCCCTCCATCTTTTGCCACTTTTGCTTAAGTGTGACAGTGAGTAGCAGTGACACACGCAGGGTGATACGTTTTGCTTTGCTAATGAGCTGGGATGCTCACGATAGCCCACATATTTCTGGATTAATTCTGCCCACCTGCTCTTCCATACGAGCTCACACAAATCTATGAAGAATCCATTTTGGGAGCAGCTTTACACGGAGTACAGTCAAGGTGTTTGAGTAGCTGTGGATGCGTTAGAGAGCAGAGAGAGTGAGTCATGCTGGTTATCTCCGCTTGCGTGGAGAATTCCCCACTCAAAGACCCTTTTAGCTGAGACTCCAAACCTCGATATACATTCAAATCATTCGGTAATTATAGGCTCCAACATCAGACAGCCATAATTGTTAGAGCTGTGTTAAGTCAGATCCTGCAGTCTAACTCAGGCTCTGGATGCTTCCTTTAATAAATTGTACTGTTGTTAGAATCCCACTGACATGCCTGCACATATTGGAGAACAAAATAAATCACATCAGTGTCACATAGCAACACGACGCAGAGGAGCATCAGTGTTTCAGTTTACATCACAAATAAAGAAGTATGTACAAACATCTGTACATTGTTCTTGTTTAGAAAGATCATCTTTTTGTGTAACATCATGCTTCACCATTTAAATTTCACACTCACTGTATCTGTCTCTGACCAGGCTCTACACACAGAGCGCTTTTAAGAATGAGATGCTGACTACCACCATACCAGAGATCCAGAGGACCAACCTGGCCAACGTAGTCCTGTTGTTGAAGTCTCTGGGTGTTCAGGATTTGCTCCTCTTCCACTTCATGGATCCACCACCTGAGGACAACATGCTCAACTCCATGTACCAGCTCTGGATCTTGGGCGCTCTGGACAACACAGGTGAGAAAGGGTTGGATTCACCTGAGGCATCATAATATAATATTGATAAGATACCTAACCTAGATACACCTTTAATGTGCGTGTGTGAGTATTGTAATATACTGTAATTTATGGCCTTCAGACATCTAATTATGACTCGTACTTTCTCTTATAAATCTCACAAATGTAGTTTTTAACTGCGCTCCGGTCAGTTCTCTTTTTTTATTGCAGCAAAATGACATTGTGAAGTAGATGGGGTGAAAAACATTCATTATCAGTGACCTACATTAAAAATGCATATGCATCTGAATGATACAATGTGAACTGTGAGTCATCCAGTGTACATTTAAACCACAGCTGCAACTTCAAATTCATTATTGACACCTAAAATACTAATTGTTTTCTCGATTTATCCATTAATTGTTATCACCATCACGTCTCCTGTCATAGAAGAAAAAGAAAGAAAGCAAATATTCATATTTGAGAAGCTGGAACCACAGATGTTTTTGTCATTTCTGGATATTAATAATGAGCAACAACAGATTAATACTTGTCCATAATGTTTTAATATGGGCAAAGTATCCTTATGAGTTCGATCAGTTATCTTTGTCCTGGCTTGCAGGAGTCCTAGCAGACCACACAAGGCCTCCACCAGCCTTACAAACAGTAGAACCAAACACATAACTCATCCTGCTTTTGAGATGAAGATGAAGCTGTGACGGGGAACATTAGGTGTTTAAGGGTTGTATTTCCCCCTCAGCGCTGCTTTGAGCTCCTTCATAGTGATGCTGACACCACAAACACAGACAAGAGACTTGCTGTTTAAAGGATGCTGCAGTGATGATGCACACACTGCAAACAGGCCTCGAGGAGGTAGTTGTGAGGTTTAGCCAGTGGAGTAATTGCCTAGTAACTGATCCTGTGTTTGATTTGACTGGCCGAGCCTCATTTCTGTCTCATCCTTAGCCAGATTCCAGGGGATTTAAGGATTTGGGGATAAGGGGGGACTTTTGATGATTCCCTGTATGGTGTGTTAACAGCAGATTATCTCTGATTAAGGCTTACCTGCCCCAAACTGGCTGCTCTGCTTCTCTGCTTTTCCTCCTCGTAAGCTTCTTAGACTCTGTCGTCTAATCATTTAAATCAGAACTGGCAAAGTTTTTGATCTCACACTCTTTTTCTTTTTCTCCCCTCTACAAGTATTCCCAACTGTCAGCTGTTCATCCTCCTCTCTCACGGCGATAGACAAATAAGTGTCACATTATGCTGGCTTCTCCATCACGGCAGAAGGCTTTTAATGGAAAAAGCAGCTTATTACTCGTCTGAAGCTCGTCCCTCCTACATCTTTCACATTTCATACACTTTGACATTCTTCACGTGTGACCTTGTACTTGTGCTTCCTCGTGTACTTTCAGGTGCTTTAACACCGACAGGCCGTCTGATGGTGGAGTTTCCACTCGACCCCGCCCTCTCCAAGATGCTAATCGTGTCCTGCGACATGGGCTGCAGTGCTGACATCCTCATCATCGTCTCCATGCTGTCTGTGCCGGCCATCTTCTACAGACCTAAGGTGCGTCTCCTGCAGTAGAGTTGCTACATAATTGAAGCGTCTACTGTGTCAGTGTGAAATAGATGGGAGGCTGTCAGTCTTATCGCCATATTCATTTTAATAATCCATTTGTATTAATGGATTTTGTTCTGTAGAATGGCTATAATACATATTTTTCTATTAACAGTGGGTCAGGTGACTACTTGTATGTGGAAGAGGTCGCTCGTAGTGATGAACCAACATCTGCAGCTCAGCTCTTTGGAGTATTACAACATTTTCAGCTAATTGTTTTTGGTTTTCCAGCCTAAAAAAAATGCAGTTTTATTCATTCTCAGTGTTGTTTTTGGCCACAGCAGGCAGATGTTTTTAGTGAAATGGCTCTAAAAGGCTACTTGTCCAGCATTATACAGAACACAGACGCAGTTAGCAACTAGCTGGTGAAGATGGTGGAGAGCCTGCTATATCCCTCTGCTAAAAGGAGAGTGAATATTCTATTCGCCTCCACTCCAAATTAATGCTTATGCTGCTCTGTAACTGCTGGATGTGTAAATATGCAACTGTTTGCTAACAAATTTGCCATATCAGCGTAAAAGGTAACAGTATGTCTATCTGTGTTGTGTTCACAGCTCGCTTTTTGCTGCGTGGCCCAAAAGAGTAGTTTTTATTTTTATTTAATACTTAATAATAATTCACACTTTTAAATGTGTTGCTTAATGTGTGTGTAGAACAGTATTCCCCAATGGAAGAAAAATAAAAAGTGAATTTGTGTGCCTCTGCAGGGTCGTGAGGAGGAGAGTGACCAGGTGAGGGAGAAGTTCTCCGTTCCAGAGAGCGACCACCTCACCTACCTTAACGTCTACATGCAGTGGAAGAACAACAATTACTCCAGTGCCTGGTGCAACGAGCACTTCATCCACACCAAGGCCATGCGCAAGGTCAGACTCCCACCGCTTCAGCTATTCTCTCCGTAAACATTCTCCGGCCCTGGATGGAAACCTTTTTCCAGTGTTCACTTGATTTCCAGCAAGATGATTGTCTGGAAAAAAAAAGTATAAATTAAACAGTTTTCTTGTTTTTATTTTGCCGTTTGTGTGTGTGTGTGGTACATGATTCAGGCATCGGTATCCTCCTGTGTTATTTTAAATGTAGTGCTTTATCGGTCTGTAAAATTTGGCAGGTTCTGATATTTCCACCTGACAGCAGTGCTATAGGATGTGTTTCCTCTGAAATATTGTTTCCTTCTGCAGGTGCGTGAGGTGCGCTCCCAGTTAAAGGACATCATGGTGCAGCAGAGGATGAACCTGATTTCTTGTGGGTCAGATTGGGACATCATCAGAAAGTGCATCTGTGCTGCTTACTTCCACCAAGCTGCCAAGCTCAAGGTACTTCCTCCTCTCTGGGTTTTCCTCAGTTAATATGTTACGCCTCGTGGCAACTGGTTGTGGCAGATTTATAGCAGCATAATTACAGAGTGGTGAAATATCCCTTCTGGCCTCACATTAATACAGCGCTAAAATCTGAAAGGGAATTTGAAATCATGACTGTATAATCAAGGTTCTCTGTTTGACTTATGAGGAGCTGGCTAACTCAAGCGATCGTAGCAGAGTTGGATATACTTCAAATTTATTTTCCTGCTGTCTAAGCCAGGTGGAGAAGCAAATTAACCCAGATGACCCGTTTTGCTCTGACCTTAAAGTGTACCCATAGATGCGAGCGCAAACACACACTGCACACTTGGTCCCATTTTCCCATCTGGAAATTCTGAGTCACACATTTAATTTGTTATTTATGCCTGTGTTTGCTCCCAGGGCATCGGTGAATATGTGAACGTGAGGACAGGCATGCCATGTCACCTCCATCCTACCAGCTCCCTGTTTGGTATGGGCTACACTCCTGACTACATCATCTACCACGAGCTCGTCATGACCACCAAGGTAAAAAAAAAAAAAAAAAAAAAAAAAAAGTCTATCGGCTAGCATGAGAACTGTGAATGACAAATGTGCTGCTGATGTTTTAATCTGTGTGCTTTGTGTTGTAGGAGTACATGCAGTGTGTGACTGCGGTGGACGGGGAGTGGCTGGCAGAACTTGGGCCCATGTTTTATAGCATCAAACATGCAGGAAAAAGCAGACAGGTAAGGCAAAGCAAGGCTGGTATTTGGTCAGTGCATATTAGGTTTATTCAGTGTTTAGAGAGGAATTTCATAATTTGGGCTTTGTCACTTAGACATTTTGGCTTTGACTTTTTAGAATGAAGAAAGGTCTACTGCAACAGTGGTGACATACATCCACTGGTTGTGACCAGTTCCACTATAGTGTTTTTTTACTTAGGGCCACAAGGAGATAAAATTATGCAGTAAAAAAGAGCCAAAACACTTTAGAATAAAGTCTGCCAATAAACAGTTTGTGTTGATCTTGGTTGAAATCTAAGGAGCTTGGTTCCAAAATCATGTGGCAAGACTTCCCACAGCAACGGAGGCTGATGTAGAAGCATATTAATGCTGATGATTTTGGAGTAAGATGTTAAACAGTCACAAGTGTAATGATTTTGGGTTCCACATATGTTTCTCTTAATGCTCCTTTTCTGTTTCCTTTTCCAGGAGAACCGTCGGCGGGCCAAGGAGGAGATCAGCAACATGGAGGAGGAGATGTCTCTGGCTGAGGAGCAGCTGCGAGCACGTCGAGAGGAACAGGCGAAGAAGAGCAACACAGGCAGTGTTAAGTACGTCAACGACCATCTCTCCTGCTTTTCGCCTCCTGGTCACACGCGGTCCTCGTCTGACAATAGTTCCCCGTGGCCTTCATTTTCCATACACATTGAAGATAGAAATGTTTAATTTACCTACCTCGCTGCCAATCCATATCTTCACCCCTCCCTCGCTCTCCTCCTCTCCCACTCTCTCTACTCCACCTCTCTCACTCTTCATGATGAGCTTTTCTCACCTCTGGTCCCTCCAGACGAGACAAAAAGAAATAATATTGACTCCTGGCTGACCCCCATTACTGCAGCAATTTAAATTGTGCCATAGCAGAGCAGAAAAGGAGGGGAACGTTCAATTTCAAATTAGACCAAAAAATTAATTTCACACCAATCCACGAGCTTTACAGAGAGAAATAAGGTTATAAAGACAGATTAAAAAAAAAAAAAAGAACTTTTATTGTTAATTAATCAGCTGGTTTATCTGTCTGAGTTTGTGTGACCACGTCTGTAACAGATCAGTTGAAAATAATCACTCTCGAGGTATAGGATTAAGAATTAGATTTAAGCAGAGGAAGCTGGATGTGTGATAATGAACGTCGTCAGATCTCCTGGGCTCTTTGTCCTCCGGCAGGCTTCACAAGCATCTCCTCTATGAGTTCACTGTGACCGGTCCAGGATGAAATATTTCTTCGGGTACGCCTTCATGTGCCTGCTGCTTATCACCTGTCTCCCTGCTCACCAGCGCAGATCAGTGGTGTGAATTAGTAAATGGCCCAGTCAGTTGTTTCGTGTATAAAAGTTTTTTTTTTTTTTTTTTTTGAGCCACATCAGTGGTGAGAGCTGGAAATGCAGACTGTGTTGTTCTATGTGAAGCACTTACTTTCTTACTTACCCTAACTTAAGTCTTGTGCACTTTGGACAAACCGAGGTACTTCTTTTGGGTACAGACTGAAGTGTTTACGTAGGCCGTTAAGTAGATAAGTAGAGAAGTGCAGTCCTCTGGTTCCAGCGGCTCAGTTGTGAGAATTTACTTTTCTTTATC
Source organism: Protonibea diacanthus (assembly GCA_028641955.1). NCBI lineage: Eukaryota > Metazoa > Chordata > Actinopteri > Sciaenidae > Protonibea > Protonibea diacanthus. The sequence goes on along the minus strand of CM053976.1, from coordinate 23,136,802 downwards.
ATACCTGACTGTAAATTGAATCTCTTTGTGTTTTGAACAGTAGTTTGATTAAAAACAAGACATCTCAAGTACTGCCAGGTACTGAAAGCTGGCATCTAATGCTCGGTCAGATTTGCACTATTCTTTATTCATTCAGAACATTTTGAATTAAAACGATAATTTTGCCAGACTATCTGTTTATTAGACGTAGTTGTTGTTGCAGCTTGTGTTGGGGAAGTTATACTAAAAAAAAATATATAGAAAAACATTCCTCAAAATGAGGACAGGTGTGTGTACTTCACATTTTTGCAGACTTTTTGCAGTCTTTGACTGCAGGTTTAGATTTAAGGCTGTATTGTTTCTTAGAATTTCAGGAAATCAGAAGTTTCGATTCATTTCTATGTGGAGTGAAAATCAATTAGCAGACTTGTCGAGTAATCTATCACAGTGTGTCAAGTATTCCTCAGTCTTTAGTCAAAAGCTGTTTTGTGCTAATGCATTTTAGATACGGATTCATCTGAAAAGTAAGAATGCAACTGATAAAAATTAATACAGATCTGATCAATTACAGTTTGCTGTAATGTAAAACACACATGATTATTAGCACATGATGTAAAACCTGCAAAACCATCATGGTCTGATCATCACAGGATTTTAGAGGCTAATCTGTGGTCTGATCCATTGTCTGTTAAAAGGTTTCATCTGAGTATTGTGAATCCATTCATGACTTAAAATATAAAAAAAAATGTTTCACAATACTCAGATGAAACCTTTTTTTTTTTTTTTTTTTTTTAAATATTTTAAGTCATGAATGGAGTTTTTAAACACATAATGGGAAGTGCTATTAACATGCACAGAAAATGACAGGACAATGACAGGACAGAAATTGACAACAGAAATTAGCATCTGGATTGCAGTAAACGATCCACTTTACTATACATGCTTAACAATCAACATGTGCTTATATAGGCTTATATTATCTGCTCTGTGGAAACAAACGAAACAGCTGCTGACTCAGTCTGCCACTCTGACCAGCTACAGCAACCTCGATGAGCAGGAAGAGCTAAATGTAGCAGTTTACTTCAAGAAGTATTTTAGTTAGTCGCCGCTTTTATGGCCACATAGAAATGATGCTGCTCAGGAAGACTGAAGTGGCGTGCCATATTTTTGGAAATGTGTGGCTATATGAGTATGACTTTCCATGTTCTAGTGTTAAGAAAGCAAATTAGGGTATCAGGGTACTTTAGAATACAAATCGCAATACATATTGAATTGGCACCCCAAAGTATCGTGTATCAAATGGAGAGATGAGTACCTACATACAACTGTTTATATTTGTGTGCATTGCTGTTATGAAACTACTAGCAGCTTGTGTGTTGAGTAAAGCGCATCAATTTCTCCTGAAGTGAACATGGAGACAGAGAGAGCGGGACATGGTGACAGAAGGGGGTTATGGCCTGATGGTTGTAATTGCTGCAGGTGTGTGTGTGTGTGTATGGGTGTGGGTGAGAGTGAGCAAGAGAGAGAGATGAGGGAAGTGTGGGCAGTGTCAGAGTGTCACGCTGCTGTAATTAAAGATGATAGATTTGCTGTCAGAGGCGTCAGGCTCTACTTCCCAACACTCTTCATAGAGACAACCGGCCTGCCTTTTCACTCTCCTCCAGTCCTGCAGCTTTCATGATCACATTCAGCCTCCCCTCACCTTCAGCCTTTTTTTTTTTTTTTAAACCACAGCTGCTTACCTCATGTAAGAGATGTTCAGTGTTTGACTAAACATAATAAAGAATGAGGCTGCAAAGAATGTCATAACGGCGCATAAAACTCATCTCCTGACTCATTTTCCTCTGATTCATTTTCCTCTGATTCAGAGCGGTGAAAATCTGCACGCCAGGAAGAAAAGAAGAGGCCCCCATGACGCCCAGACGCACACCGGCCCGCTTTGGACTGTAGAACGACTCCCTGGATGTTCAAATCCGCCAGCCAACCGCGTTGGCTCCTATAGACTCGTTATCATTCATGTCCAAGACCACACCAGCACAAGCAAACACACTAACTTCCAGCTGCCGTTCGTCCCTCCCAGCATGGCCAGAATCAACTGCAGTTCATGTACAGACCACTAGAGTGAGAACTTGTATAAGGCACAAGACTGGAAGATTTCCCTCAACCATTATCAGCCGATAGCTGTTTCCATGAAATGATTTAAGGAATAAAAGACTGTTGTTGTTGTTTTTTTTTAAATATTCAGTATTTATATGTGTTCATTACTGAAGTGTTTTAACAGATGTCTCTATTATAATTTTACCTGAGCTAGAAACATTTCATTTTCTGTGGCTTGTTACATTTTGTCAGAGTTTCATCAGAGGAAAACTGCAAAACAGTGATATAATTTCAATGTTATTTGTGTTTGTGTCCTTGCGTTTCTTGTACTGTCGTGGCTTGAACAGTGTGTGCCACCATGAAGTGCTCCTCTACAGACTGAAGCACTATTCTAACTGTACTTGTGGCATGAGTGTCTACAGACTCCAGAGTTGTCCTGTAATACCCCTTAACACACACACACAACACACTCATGCAGGCTTAGGCAATTGACCTTTTTCTACTTTCTGTTAACCTTGTTCCAACAACGTAATGTACCACAGCTTTGCTTCATACAAAACATCACGCTGGATTAAACATCAACTGTTTTATTTTCATGGTCCTTGTGTTCGAAATAGCACACAGCCTCCTTTGTGGTTTTCCTCTAAACAATTGTGTCTTTTAAATGGTTGAATTTGTTGATGTGCGCTCTCTACCCTCTCAGTTTATCAGAATATCACACAGCTTCAGAGAGGCTGGTCGATCTCTAACAAAACAGTTAAGCAAAGGCCATGTTTGGATGGTGACAGTGGGTCTGTTTTGTCTTTTCTACATAGATCTGAGACAGCAGGAGGACTGCTAATGGATATTTGCTTTCTCTCAATATCTTTTGTAAATGGAAAAAATAAATGTTAGCTATTTTTTTTAATCCACTGTGATTTCATTTGATTATTGTAGTCACTAATGTGTCTTTTTGTGCATTGCAAGTGCCCACACAATTATGTCATTTAGGTGCACCGTTTATTTATTTATTTATTTTTTAAGTTTGCTTTCAGTGGCATGAATGATAGCTCAATAAGTGAAAGTGATGCAAGTTAGGTGAGGTATCATGGGTCTCTTCTGTGAATGTTCTTGCTTTTGTGTCTCACTATGACAACAAAACTGGTGAATCAGAGATTTAATCAGGCACTGAAAAGATGACTAACCATTAGTTTCATTATTGATTCATCTGCAGATTACTTCTAGATTAGTTGTTTTTTTGGGTAAAGATTAAAGGACTAGTAAAATGCCCCTTATAATTTCTTAGAGCCTTCAAATAAGGGCTGCAACTAATGATGATTTTCAGTACTGATTAATGGTTTGGTTACCAAAATGCCAATCACAAAAAAACAAAAAATCTGCAACATCCTAAACTCAGTTTATGATCTATCCTAAATCTTAAAGCCTAAAAACAGACAAAACAGCTTAAACAATAAAATTGTTTAATTTTCTTTTCGATTGACTAATTGTTTCAGTAATATTATTCAACCAACAACATAGTTATTGTGTTCACATGATTATTAAAACAATTACAATTTATATGTATGTAAATATACAATTAAAAATGTAAAAATACAATTAATATGTATGTAAATGTGGAGAACCCCAAACACAGCAACATCACGTGAGCTAGATAAGTGAAATAGCCATAATGAAATTCCTAGAACAGCTGTTCTCATCTACTGCAAGCTTCACAATTTTTGCGCTGATCAGATAGAAACAAATAGCCAGGGTCCGTGCCTCTCTCACTCAGGAGCTCACACTCGCAGATGTCACACATCTACATGAGTGATCCCCGGGCTTTGAAACCCCTCAGCTGTAAAGATGTTGATACGCTTTAGATAGAGAGCAGACTTTATGTGGGTGGATCTTTGAGTTTGGTTTCATTGAAGCTGTATGTAAATCTTCAGGTCACAGGACTGTTAAACAAAAGCGTGGATGGTGTTTCGCTGTCTTCATCACTTCTAGGCTGACATTTCTTGATGTGTCTTAGCTGAAACTACTCTGGCATCAGTTTGGAGGAAAAAAGATAAAAAGACGCTGGCCTGCCTATGATTTCTTCACATGTGGTGTGCAACAACTAGCAGTGTTTTCCTGTTAGCTGAATACCTCTGCAGAACTTCTTTCTTGTTGGTCAGTGATAGTCTGCCTCACTGTAACCCTTATGCAAATAAGCATGATTATGAGGATTCCCTCGACCTCCTCGAATCTCCAAGTCATCTTGATTGAGTGTGGCAGGCAGAGGAGGGGATGGATATAATGGACTCCACCAACTTTAATGAGACAAATCTCAGCTATGGGCTGACATTTTGAAATAGTCCTTGTGAATGACAGTGTCAGCAGTCACCTTTACCAAAGCTTTCCAGAGAAGGTCCCTGTAATGATGGAGGGAATTAAAATGGCCTCCAAGGCGGTGGAGATAGGAGCCACCGGATTAGGATGCAAAGCCACACCTCTTAAGTGGGCTCTCGTGCCACACCCCAAATAAAGAAGCTGCCTTTCCTTAAGAGTATAGCCCTCCTCTACCAACTACATGTCCCCACCCTGAGATTTGATGGCGGGATTACAGTGGATGTTAGCTGTTGACCACTGTGAGATTTGTTGAGATGAGCTGTCCCTCACATTAACTGCCCCGCCTGTCCCCTCCTCTCATTCTTCCCCCTTGTTGTGTGTCTGATGGCAGACAGGGACAAGCTCTGCTGTCATTACAAACTTAATAAGAGCAGAAGTGAGATTGATGAGAAAAACAGAGGCATCAACTGCTCTTTTAATTAACTCTTGTCCCATAATGGTGCCGGGACAGAGGCACTGAGCAAAGAATGAGACATTTTCTTTCTCTTTCCACCCCTTTCTGTTTTGTTGCCTCGCTCACCCCCGATAATGAACAGCCTTCTGGGACCCAATTACATCCAAGGCTGCATTAGGAGCACAGCAGGCCCAGTGGAAACTTCAGCTGAGTCCCCCCCCCCCCTCCCTCCTCCGCCTCCTCCTCCACTCTGTTACCCTGCTGGAGATGGCCTTCATTTGATTGAATTTTGAATGTTGCCCCCCCCCCCAACACGCGCGTGCACACACACACCATATCTTCTATAGTCCCTTACCTTCACCACTTCTGAACCCACATGCGGTTTATGATGGAAACAGGAGGCAAGGTGGTATGCTTGTTGTTAGCTGTCCTTCACTTGATAACTGCCTGCACTGATAGAGTGACTGTACAATACAATGTGGGCAGTGTGGATTGGTGCACTATCCCTGCAATGTACTGCATATTCTTGTTAGAACATAAGAAAGGAGATTATATCGAATCTATTAACTAACTGTGATGTTTTATAGTGAATAAACGATGGAATATGACATTTTTATGCTTTTTAAAGCATTTTAGGTGGGTTAAAACAATTTAACTTGCATTTCATTTATGGCATTTAATGCAATCAACCATCACTCCAAATTTCTCTGTCTAAATTGCGGCTGTCATTTAAAACACAGGTGCGAATGTTCAAAAGCGCTTTGAGCTCAATGCTAACATCAGCATATTAGCAGGTAAGATGTTAACCATCTAAGTTTCTAACACTACGTACTGCTGAGGTTGATGGCAATGTCAATAGTTTTGTAGTTATTTAACCAAAGTATTGGACAAATTAAGTCCAGGCATCCCCACAGTTATTACAATTTATTGTCTGGATGCCATCGATGTCTGGAAGAAATATCATGGCAATCAATAGATATTGAGACATTTCAGTAAAACCCAGTAATTCCAACCTTATGGTCACACTAGAGGAAAGTCAGGAGATCATGAAAGTCATTAGGATTCATCCTCTGAGGATCATCAATGTCTGTCACAGTAAACCATCAAAGATATTTCACTCAGGACCAACATTGGGTGAATAAAGTCAATCATTAGCGTGGCTAAAAATCATTCTGAAAGTCAAGAACATACAGAAATATGAGGGGGAAACGTTTTATTTATATTACATTGGTGAACATTCTTTGTGTTAACATTCTTATCCCTGAGGATTCACAGCCTTGGAGGCCTTTGTGGGATATGTACAGTATGTGAAGGCTGAATGTCTTTTAGATAAAGACTGCCTCTAAATGCAATGCTTGGGGATACTGAAGGCATTAATAACAATTATTGGTGTTCTTTAGTTTCCTCAGACACCTTAAGTGTGGCGTATTGACTGCTATGCTGGAAAGAATGTTGCCTATTGATTTGGCCAAGGCAGAAACCGATGGTGTCCTCTTCCTGTAAGGCTGGAATTAATCCTTCCATGCTGCTAGTGAGTGAATAACTTACCTACTACAATCTGAACTGAAGAGATGCCTCGCTGCTTCCGTGTGAGCTCAAAGCATATTTTCGCTGATGCCTTCTGAAAAGTCAAATGAAACAACAGAGCACAGAGTGACAGGATGCTGCAAGAAAAAGAAAAAAATACAATAGGGAGCAGACAAGAGTCGTGTACAACAACTCCAGCAGACATACTTTCTAGATTGTTTCTATAATCAGTAGTAAGACTGAGTTAAAAAATGAACTGGTGTTTTCAAGAATCTTTGGTTTAAAGTCAAATGGAATTTTACAGAACAAAACAGATACGATTTACTTCTGTTAGTAAATGTAAGAAATTTAAGAGTGTTGCAGCATGCAGTCATGTTTTCACTGGTCCATTGTCTTATCCCTAACCAACACTTTGTGTATACTGTACTACCATGCTTGGTCTACCTCCCTGTGGACTCCATGGTTACTAACAGCTCATCCACTATTGCTTAGGGGTCTTATTTTGTTCTAGAAGAAAGACTTTATACTGTCAAACTCAGACATCCCATGTGATTGAAGGCCGGTGGGCATGGAACTCTCAGAGCTGCCCTCAAAGCTGCAACAATGCCTGCTTTCACGCAGCCAACTTGTGGTGGGTGGAGTGGAGAGAACAAAGGCAGACTTGTTAGGGTTTAGATGCCTTTATTATTCTTTTATTTGGCTGCAATTTCTGGTCTATCTGCCCATATTCATTAAGATTTTGGCTACATTGGATTGTGGGGTCTGTGGCTTGAGGAATAGTTACTGTATGTGACTAAAAAACACATCGAGTGCTGTACTTTTCTTTTCAACATAGAGATCAAATCAACAGAGAAACTTAACCACAGAAAATAGATGAATATTCCTTTTAGCTCATCATGGATTGAACTGAAATGTACTATAAATGTATGAATATTAAACACAGAAAACACCAAATACAACATTAAATTTAAGTATTTCTAGTATTTCTACCTACCAATTCTCTGTAATGCAGATAAAACATGTTTAATTACTACTGGATAATACTTGTTTTTTTTTTAAGATTTTCTGAAAGTATAATTACAGTCTGATGGTGCCTATGAGCCAAATAAGCAAAAGTGTGTTTGAGCAACATATACAAAAAACATTTTTATAGCTTTTTGTGACACTCTCAAAATTAAGACTAAAATAATTCATGAAAACTCAGAGCTTTTTTATGTGCTGATAGCTTATCATTACTGCTGTCTGTTCCTGGGATTAGAAAAGGTGAAATCTGCCCATCCAAATGTCCAGATCTGTTCAGGTGCTGTCTCTCCTGGGCATGAAGAATTTCTTTGCACACGTGGCTGCTGGGAAGACACAGGCTTGGGGAGGTTGGCAGCCGAGACTCTTCCTCCTCCTCTGTGGGCTGGCTGCTTGACTAATCAGAACTCCTCTCGCAGTCAGAGCACAGCTAAAGCACAAGAGACTTCATTCAGACAACACATGTAATAAATGGATGATCAAAGAGCATTAAGGCTGCTAAAAACAAGGAATTTTACAACGTACTTTAAAGGGGCAATGTGTAATTCCTGGCCACATGCTCCAAAAGGGGCTGCCCCATTTCAGTCTTAAATTTGTTTATCTACTATGAATCACCAAACCCACTTACTAATGTTAAAGCGGTATGAACCCATAATGAAGAGATCTGCTGTGATTTGACGGCGATAAATGTATCGAAATAACCACATCGTGATAATGTAAAACACTATCCACACGATTTCAAGCAAACATCTTTAGAAATGCAAGTTTGAATCGATGAGGGCTATGCTAACTTAGTTCACGGAAAGATAAAAATGGAATCAAGACAAATTTTCAGCACTTACTCACTTTCTCCAAGCAATCTCTTTTTTTTGTCTGTTCTCTAAAAATGAAGTCGTATCACAGAGCTGTTGTTGCCCGCAGACGGCTACAATAACAACAGTGGATGTCTGCACCTTTGCTTTTGCAGACAGGATGAGAAGTGAGAGTGAAGATAAATCTACTTTTTAATCCTAAAAGTTTAAAAAATAAACTCTAATCTCTCCCGCTGGTGAACGGTTCCAGATCAGATCAGAATCCGAAGTGATTCCAGGTGTTTATTCCCCAAGAAGCTCCAGCTCTGCCCCTGCCCCAGGCTACTGGGACCAGGAATCCCAGCCTCAGTAGCTGTCTGTCAGCCAGCAGCAGCAGCTCTGTCCCTCTGCTACACCTGGTTCTTTACTCCTTCCTCTGCATGTTGGACTGAGGGCAGACTAGACACCACAATAACTCGCTTTCGTCTCTTGAGGCACAAGTGGTATTACAAAAAAGTACGGGCCGAGCTAATCATTCAGAATGCTAATTTCAGTAGACATCTCTGCAACACAATACACAGACAAAACGTTAATTCTTCACGTTCTCTTGATATATTTTTTTATGTTTTTAACATTCTTGAACTATAATTGTAGCCCAATCTTACATATTGCCCCTTTAATCGTTATTTTTTTATTCTTTTAAAGCAACAGGATGAGAAACAGGAAGAGTCGGGTATTGTTTGAATTCTCTGGAGGCAGCAAAACAAAATAACCCTGATGATGTCATCAGGTGTCTGATAAAAGCACACAGTGTTACAGTGAGTGTTTTTGACCTATGCTAAGAACTAAAAATCCAAATCTCCCTGCCTTTGCTGCTTTATTTTTATCCAGTTGTGAGAACTGTTATACTTTACATATTAAATGGTGTCAACCAGCAACATTACAAAGCTTTTGGGTAAATAAGAGTCTAAAATTGGCAACGCCTTGATTTAAGAAAAGGTGAAGAATAACTAAAGATGTGACATGTTTGTGTCAACTTGTTTTGACAGTTTTTGATACTCGGATGCATTCCAGTCAGTAGAGTTTCAATACCCGGCTCTAATGATGCCTCACATGCATTAGGTTAGTGACCTCTGTCAATCACATCTTTTTGTGTCCGTCACCATCACAAGTCTGAGTCTGACTTGACCTACCGGTGCACTGAGCAGGTTTCCAGCAGTGCACTGTGTCACTAAGGCCTGGTCGATATACAGTAGCTGCAGGGAGAAAACAGACTGTTAGCTGGCAAAACCACAAGAGCTAAAATCCTCCTGTAACAATGCCGCTCAAACTCCCAATCAGCAATCGCTTGTTATGTTCTTTTCTGCGTCAAAACACTCCCTCATTACATGATTGGACAAAAAGGTTGATGGCTTTGTTATTTGTAAAAAGGGTGCCTAACCAGATGTAAATTGTAAAAGAATGCAAATTTGCCCTGCTTATTCTGGCCGAGCTTCCACAGTGTCCCAATCCCTCTTAAGCTTCTTGTTGACCGTGTCTGCCAGCTTTGTGTACACAATTGGCTCCTCAGCTATTCCAGCTGCATCGTTAATGTCTGCCCTTTTGTGCTGCTCAATTCCGCCGGAATAAACAGAATCACACGTGCAAAATTATTTTCTAACACAGATAATTAGCTGAAGAAACAATCCGGAGTATGAATAATAATGTGCCTCGGTAACATTATAACTTTTAACCATGGGAAAAGGAAGAATTTGAATGCCAAGGGAAATGAGCTTATCAAATAAAGCTTGAAAATGTGCAGTGAATGAAATGAGTCAATCATTTTAATGTGAGATGGGAGCCCTGAGGAGAATAAATAAGCAATCGTCACATCATGCAGGGAGAACAAATGAGCATGGTACACAATTAGGCAGGGTCACATTCTGCCAGAGCTGTGAGCGTGGGATGGGCTAATGAGCTGTGTGAGCCTGTGTGTGTGTGTGTGTGTGTGTGTGTGTATCGGAAGAGGAACAAGGAAATAAGAGATGAAAAAAGCTGATCCCTAGCCCTCAAAATTCTGATTTACAGACTAAGACAGCCAGACACACAAGCGGCAAGTCAGGCAAGAGATAAAGATAAAAGTAAGAGGGGCTGGTGGAGAAGAGGTGGGCTATCAGTCGACTTGGCATCTGGGGCAAGTAGACATGCAGGCAGACTGAGCAATGGGCAGGTACAGCAGCCAAACAGACAAAAAGAAGAGAAGTGCCTCAGAAGGACCAACGGCACAGAGCTTTCAAAGGCGACTCATAGTTATTAACTATTCAATCACATAAAGGAGAGCTGAAGGCGTGAAAGGTTGCGGACCGAAGCACTTTTGCTTCAGTGCATTAAGAGCATGGTCCAGCACTCTGGCTGCGTGAAAGAGAAATAGATTGCCTCCCAGGAAGATGACTGCTCAAAGGAGTTGGCTTTTTCCCCTTAATAACAGCAATCTGCTGTGAAAATCTAATCCTAAGTACCATTTACACTGTATCTAGATAACTTCTGCTCGGAAAAGCGTACAATATGAATATTTCATTCCCAGATATACAAATAAACAGACCCCCCCCCCCACCCCCCCATCAATCAGGGGACGTTCTCAAAGTGAGTGAACTGGAAGAACAAATTGCTAATGAATACCGTGCTGCTAGAAATGCACATTTTATAATGGCATTGTGGGTATGTTGCACAACTGGCCAAAATGAACATACAATTCCTCACGAGAGTGTAAAATATATTTGATCTCACAGACATCAGTGTACATGACCTCATATGGTCATAAAAAAAGAAAATCTTAAGTGGAACACTCATAACCTGAGTGACATATACACTGAAACAAACCGAGCATGAACACTGTCCCTCAACTAAAGTAATAGCTCTATCTTTGCCATTAAAGTCAGATATGGACGCACCCTTTAAGCCCCCTGCTCTCCTTCTCGCTGGCCTAATTCCCCCTCCTCAGCGGTGGATGAGAGGGATCAGAAATTCATCCATATGCATGGCCAACTATCTGTAGAGGGAAAGTCGGGTCTCAGCCTGGCCAGCTTTCCAAAAGTACTAGTAATGACACTTAATGAAAGCTGGGGGGGGGGGGGGGGGGTCTGTGTTTGTACTCCCCCAGCCCCCACCCAGCATCCAGACCGGGCTGTCAGACACCATAAATAAACAAACGTGCAGTGTGAGAATAGATGTGCTATTTCCCGAGCTTCTCTCATGCCATTTCATCCACATATTTATCTATTTATTATTATTCGGTGGATCTCAAGGTTTGCTTCCTGCCCACCTCTGTACTCCTGGCTCCCTGCAGGCTTTCTAAATGTCCCAAAACATTAGCTGGACTTTTGCTCCAGTCACCCTGCGGCCTTTAATGGGCTGAGCCTACATCAGCTCTCAACTGGTTTTCCACAAATACACACCGGCGCGCGCGGAAAGCTGTCAGCCCACCGCAAATGGAGCAAATATTCAGACATGTCACAAATCTCCTCTTAATAGCAATCACGCTGCTCACTACACTTTCTCTAATGGATTAACAAACTGGACTTCTATCCCTAGTTAAGCTGTCATCTTTTTAATTGGACTTGGGTTGGCATACAAAAGGGCCTCCCAGTGATGCAGGTGATACAGAAGAGAAGGATGAGGAGGACACTTTGGTTGCAGTGATGCCTGCGTTGAGAAGGATGGTGAAGCACAAAGTAAACAGACGGAATGAGGGGATAGAGAGGCTCTTCTTAGCACAAGCCCCTAATCAGCACAGTCAACACATGGCAGATTGGGTTCACATCTTTTTCACCTAGCTCTCGCTCTGCTTCTGTCCTCCCACCACCAAAACTTATCCCTTCAATCAGCCCCAATTTCCCTCCTTTCAGTCTGTGAGGATATCAGTTAGGAATGTGTTGCAGGCAAATGCTAGGTAACACAAATCTGGCACACTTTGAGGAGAGGTGGTATTGGCTGAGAAAAATGAGATGGCTTCAGCTGTGGGGTGCCATTCCACCAACAAATAAGCCTTTCTCAAGCAACATATAAAATTCATATTTTATTCAGAAAACGTTTCCATGGTGAAGCTTGAGTGACATGTTTACTTAGAAGTGTCCCGTGTGGCCTCACAGGTGAACACTAGCAGAGACTGCCTGTTTGTCTGGCCAGAGGAGAGAACGTCCTTGGGTCAGCTGGGTGAAAGGTTTGCCAACTTTAGAGACCTTTTCCTCTGCTGCACCATGTTGTTTGATCACAAACTCCCTTTGCCCACCCTCAACATGTCCCAGCTAAATGCACAACTGTGTCTTTGGTGTTAACAAGCTTTAGCCATCAGTTGAGGCTGGGCCACACATGGCACAGGCTGGCCAGAGTCGAGCGGATTACGGTGGAGGTCATCCTGGGTGCAGAAGGAGAGGAGTGCTAAACATGGTTGTATGTAAAGGAGAGAGAGAGAGAGAATTGTGCTGGGGTTGCATTAGCAGCAGGACCCAGAGGCAGCACCCGGGGCGAGGGAGGGACTTCAAACACTGATGTGCAGTCTGTTCAGGGCTCTCAAGCTGATTTCACAGCCGGAAAACACAGACCATTAGTCACAAAAACACGCAGAGGCCTATGTTAATCCCAGAACAAGCAAAATCAACATGACAGCCAATAAAATCTGAGGAGCAATGCAGCAGCTTTGCTTTTCAGTGATACTGTCTGTGATGTGCTGGTGAGTGTTTGTATTGACCCGTGTTTCAGATGAGCCACTCCAGAAACACCCGCGCTCTGTCTGAAAGCTCACTGCTTTGTCACTGACACTGTCTCTGGAGTCGGCCAGAGCAAAAGCAGAGGACATGTAGTCACAGAGAGGGGCTTGTATAGATTTTGCAGCCTCTTTTGGAAGAAAACTGGAGTACTTGCCAGCACTCTGATAGTTTAAGAGAGCAGGATGATCAAGAGAAGATCAAAGTCAGAGTCAGGTCAGAGTGTGTAATGTCTCACTAGTGAACTCTGAACTAGTCAAGTATAACACCCATAAGGCTGCTTTTACTAAGTCTATGGCAGGAAGTCAGACTAATTTTCTTTAGATCAAGTGGACACTTCTTTAGCAAGAATTCTGCAGTGGGCTTTCAAACTGACTTCAGAAGCCTGACAAGGAACATGTGACTTTATTGTGTTCCAGCAACTTTTGTTTTTGAAACAAGTAAAAGAGAAAAAAGGGACTTGTTGGCATAGTGATAAAAATATTTCATGTCTCACATCACACATTCTGCTCACTGAAATATATTCTGCAGAAGTATCGTGCTGTTCAATGACCTCTTTGATTTCACCAATCTGTAAATGACAGTTCATGGACTCGAAGCATTCACATGTATGTTGAGTCAATGTTTACACTAAGAGGAATGTTTGTTAATGTCACTCTTGGATCAGTGACAAGCTTTACATATAAGCTACGCTTGTGGTGAGGACCAGGAATGTCATACTCCATTAATATAATAAATCAGGTGAGTTGACTGAAGTTCAGGAACTGTAAATAATGTATTAATCACACTACAATATCTACATTATACTCAAGCACTTCCTTCATTAAGGTGTCTGATTGGATGTTAGCCTTGTACATGCATTAAATGAAAATAAATCAAATTTGCACAGTGACTCCATACCTGCATCTTCTCCCCTTCAGTCCTCTTCTCGTCAACCTCAGCTTTAAATCTACTGACCTCAATTTGCCAAGCTTCCACAACCTACTGCAGATGGATTCATGTGTGCCTACACACACACACACACACACACACACACACACACACACACACACACACACACAATGAAACACACACAAGGACACGAAACAAAAGTGCACTTCATTTCACACTCTCTTCTGTCCGCTTCCTCTTTCTTAGCAGAGATGGATGATCTTCGTGCTTTGCTATTTCACTTTCAGCGCCAGTTTTTCATTTGCTTGCCTGCAGCAATGTAGGATATGATAATATGTGCATTAGCTATTGTTGGGATAGGAACCAATTATTGTGCAAGTGCAGCAGAAAGACCTTGGCAGTAATATGGTGTGTATTAAGACCTTACATATGTTCCAGGATAAGCTGGTTGACAGTGGACATGAGAGCCGACTGACCGAACACAAACCTCTACCTTGGACTGAGACAGAAAGGGAGGAAGAGTTAGTGGGAAACAAAAAACTGTTCTACTTGTTTCCTCACAGACTCATGCAAGGAGCAAGGAGACATTTATAAGTGTAATTATGGTGTTAAACTGATGAGACAGTATATCTGTGTTTTTGTTTGACCTTAAAGTCGTGACAGCTGCTGTTATTAAAATGACACTCTTTCCAGACTGCAATGCCAGCTTCTCTTTACCCCGCTGCATGTTCACTCTGCAAGCCTGCTCTTACTCATACAGTCTAAGCGTGCTGGAGAAAAAAAAAAAAAAAAAAATGGTAAAAGTGTGTAGTACATGTGCTAAACATACTGGTGTCTCTGTATGTACTTAACAGGAAAGTGCACACGAGTAACTTTAATTGTCCAGTGGAAACAAGAGTTATTGTGCCACAATTCAAACTATAAGTCACTCGATCTTATTACCACTAAGACCTCTATTTTCCTCAGCATTGTGCACGGGGGCTGCAATAAGGCTCAAGCCTGTCCCTCATCCAAGGGCTGTCACCTCTTCACTGCATCCGAGCAAAGACATTGCCAATGCCATTAACACTGCCTGCCCACATTGTCCCTTTGTCAGGTGACAAAGCCATTTTTAATAATGATTCTGCACTTGCCTTTCTTAGCATTCAACTCAACATACAGTTTGCATATACCTAGTGAGAGCAATCTATTATCTATATCTCTAGCACCTTATGAAATTGCCCTTATCTCTGGGGTCACTTTCAAAAATATAATTCTGGTGCAGACTTGTGTGGGTTTTTTTTGCTTGTTTTTTTAAACATATTTATATATTATATATGTTTTGATCTGTGTGCAGCCTGTCAGTAGCTACCTTGTTGTGTCACTCGTTTTCCCCGGCTTCAGCCCCACAGCCAGTTCCTGCTAGTCAGGGAGACGAAGGCTATGAGCAAACCACCACCATCACAATGACCTTTCCACAAGCCCAGGGAGCAAGCAATGCAGAGGAGAGGCAATAAAAGTAATGAAAGAAGCAAAGGCAATTAAAGTGCTGTGTGTGAGGGGAGCGTGGCGAAGATGAGCCTAACTGGAGGCAGCCCTGGAATGCACTACAGCTCCATATCCCCCATAATCCCTGTGTGATCGCAGAGCAACCCTGGTGTGCTCCCAGTCTGATCATCCTCTCGCAGCATTCACCAGATAATCTGTGCAAAAGGACAGCCATGCACATGCACTGTTCACACCCACACACACACACACGGACACACAAAAGTGTATTCAAGTCATTCAGAGACACACACACATCTCTGCACACACAGCTAGAGTAATTATTGTAGGCTGCATACAATATGTACTGCACGACAAAGTGAGGAAAACTACTATAAATAAATTACCAAACACAAACACATTCAGGCACAAATGTGAGCATACACGCACACACGCACGCACGCATACAAACAAACATACAAACACACACACAAACACGCACGCACATGTTTAGTTCTAGAAAATGAGTTGCTCTCCTCCCGCCCTCTGCAGCGCAGTGTTTCCTCGCGGCCAGTGAGAATCATTAATGCCCTTCCTCTGATGCAGCCACACAACCAACAGCAATTATTTCTAAAAGCAAAAAGTGAAAACAGACAGCGAACGCACAAATATACACGGCACATAATCATTATTTTTTTGTTAGGCTGGCTGTGTGGGGGTTGAGGAGGTGGCAGCAGCTTGGACTTCATTTTCTCTGGCGGAGTTTACTGACCGCAAAATGACAAGGATGCTTTTCCTAAACCAATTAAGAGGCTGCAGTGCTGCTGTTACCATGTGACATTGACAGCACTTAAGGAGGCTGACGCCAGGCCTTAGAGATGAGCCAGAGATGTGCTTTTGGCTCAGGAGTCACCACACACACATGCGCACACGCATGTACACACACACATACATAGACATACACGTGTATGCAATCATGCATGTACAGTGACACGAGCCAATAAAAGGAACGGCACTGTAGGGAAGAGGGCAAGTAACAATGTGTACACCAGGAGCTCCAGACCAAAACAAATAACAAAATATTAATACATAAGGTCTGCAGAAGTGAGGTCAGTGAGTGGCTAAAATAAAATAAAGAAACTATCCAGCTGGTAATATTAAATACTAATGCACACTCAGGACTGAAGTCTGGAAAAAGAGCTCATTATCTAATCAGCTTTAGGAATACACAGAAAGGTAAAGCTACAGGTCGTCCCATTTCTTGACAAAAGAATTTGATCTTGCCTGTAGTGTACAATTAGTGAACAGTGTGACCTCTGAGGGTTATAACTCTTCTTGAGAAAAAGGCTGTGTGGTCCACACTAATGACCACAGTGCTTTGTGAAGGAGCTAGCACTGTGCCCCTTCTCTGACTCTGGCTATCTTAAACTAATACCCACTATTGAGAAAGGAGATGAGGCTCATTTTCCTTCCCATTATAGAGCACTCACATCATAGTAGAGCTTGGGGCTTGGAGGGCATTGGCTGGTCAAAGCGCAGCTTAAAAAGGAGTTGGTGTGTAACTGGCCCTTACTGGTATCAACTGTGGCCCTGGCTGATCAGATGCGGGTAGCAGTTTTTGGCAACAGAAAGGACAAATTCTGCAATTCACCATGGGAGTTTCTGTTAGTGACCTGTAGTCTGATCATCTCTTTGTTTTGGTGCGTAGTTCTCCCCTCTGTCAGCTATAAACTCCTCTGCTGCAGTTTGGACTTAAAAATCTTCTCTGCCACAGCTCACAGACAATCAAGCACAACTGATAAAAAAAAATACTGTGTATACTAATAATATACTGTGTGGTCTTGGTCATGCCTTGGTCTCAGTTTAGGTGGTCTTGACTACAACTACATACACAAAAAATATATATATTTGTTTGCAGTTATGGAAAATTCTTCTTTTTAAACTTAATATAATCTTTATTGAATATCCAATTTAAAACAAGCCTAAAAACCATGTCTTTCTCTGGGCTGCCTCTAAGTTCACCAAGCAAAGTGAACTACATACTGTATTAAGCACTAATATGTTCACAAAACACAGTACCTATTAACTTTCAAATGTTATGGAGTGGTTCTACACCCTTCTAGCTTGTGACCCCTTAAAATGAACCAACGCCTGCTTGTACATAATGTCTGACATTCGTAATGCAGGGTGGTAAATAGTTTCTAAAGCTTTGTTTACCCTTTCAGATTGTATTTGAGCAAAATAAAAAAAAAACAAATCAAAAAAATAGCTGTAGTGGGAATAAGCTGTGTTCTTGTCTCTCTCTGCTTTCAAACTCCAGTTGAACCTCTGGATAGTGCTCGGCAGCTCCGTCAAACACTATCTAAAGTCCTTCTTCAGCTACAGAGAGAGAGATAATGGGTGGCTGTCAGTTACGCCCCTCTGTCCTCATCTCCCATAATCAGCTCCCCCATCTCATGGAGCTGCACGGGTGTTGGAGTTTCACGTCGGACTAAGTTTGACGGTCACGTTCCATCTTAACTCAGTGGCGGAGATTTAAAGCACATAGGTGGGCTGATGAAAGATACCCCTTATATGCATGAAAGAGATCAAATTGGGATTAAGGAGATTAATTTCAGATGGTAATTGAGAGAGAAACTTTTTCATCAGATTTATCTAACTTTCTAAAATATGTCAAATGTGGTGTGATTTAATTTGCTAACAGATGAATGGTTGGTAAATTGCTGTGCTTCAGGCTTGTGTCCCTTTGGTTGGTGTAAAATCATATATCGTCAAATTTCATGACTTGTGAAGATCTGACTCATATCTCTTGGCTTCCTCTGGGGTTAAAAAATAATTACTAGTTTTGAAACACAAATTCTGACTGAAACTAATTCAATTTGTGAGCATGGCTGGAGGGTGACTGAGTGGTATATGAACGTTGTAGCTAGGCTTCAATCAGAGGACAAGCATGGGGGAACGATCCCCCTTCAGAGATGACAAAATGACCTTGTAAATGACACAGTCCACACACACTCGTATGGGACCATGAACTCAAATCATGACACTCGCAGTCTGCTACTAGATGTCATCGAGGTTAACAGATAATCACTGATAAGAATGCTTAAAATGAAAACGTATATAAAATGCTTAAAATGAAAATGTATATAAAATGCTTAAAATGAAAATGTATATAAATATAATAAATATTAAATATCGTTTAACATACAGCATGTAGGTTTGTGCAAATTAGAAAGAAAAGTTCAGATTTGTGTGGTTTTAAATCAAAAACAAAAGAAGCAGGGGAGGTACTAAAATAATTTCTTTTGAGTTCAAATGCTGGGTCACCATGTGCTGCCAGACCAGTTTCAAGTCTATAGAACACAATTTTTCCAAAAGGTATTCCTCATCTTGTGTTTTGAGTTTTTGAGGTGCTTTTGGTGGTGCCCAGTTGGGTTATAACATATGATTTACAGCATTTTCATACTATCAAACCTTCAGCAACAATTTGTGCCCTCTAAGGTAACATCAGCAGCTGTTCCTCCACTAAGTTCAATTAGGCTTTTACTTTCATTTGTCACCCCCCTGATCCTTAAAATAACTCCTACATGAAGTTCAGTAAAACTTCAGAAGCAGTTGCTTCCATCCTTGTGAACACATGCCTGTTTGCATATAATCGCTGGCATTTGTAATGCAGAATGGTAAATAGTTTAAAGAGCTTGGTTTAGCATTTCAAATTAGATTTTTTTTATATGAAAGATAAAAAAAGAAAAGGAAAAGTTAAACAAATCAATCATCTATCTGTAGTGGGAAAAAAGCTATGTTTATGTATTCAACACATTTGCATTCTTACACATTCCCCATCAGTGCACCTCAAACAAACATTTTATGATATCAAATGAAGTAAAACAACAAAGCTGGAGAACAGAGGATTTCTGGGACTGGCTGTGAGCTGAGTCAAGTTACTCTGTCCACCTCTAACTGACTTTCTCTCTGACCTGCCTGACATATTACTGACATATTTCATGGTACATGAGGCAGCCTTCAAAATGGTCTAATAGTTGGCACAGGCGCCATTATGTGCCATGTGTGGAAAGTTATCATTCAAAATGTCTTACAGAAGCAAGTTGGGAGCCAGAAGAAAATCAAACATCTATCCTTTGAGTGAGTGAAATGAAAAACAAAAACATATTGTTACCGTTGTGACCCTTATGTTGTTGATATTTTTCATTCTGTTAAAAGTTACCAAACGAATAAGGGTAGAGTGAGCCGAATCTTTGGCTCAAAAGCCAACAGTGCCACGATTGAGCGAATCAAAGATGAAACGATTTAAATCCTGATAAGATTCAAGCGGATAAAACATGTACAACCGAACCGACTGTGTGTTTACAGAGCAGTACACTGAGACACTTACTTCAATCAATATATTGATGTTTTGTAATAGGCTCTAAATGACTCAGGTTAGAGACTGCTGGGGAGCAAACCTTCTCGCTGATTCTGCAATCCATTTCAGTACGAATATAAAACACCAGCTGAGATGACTGAAGAAAAACTCAACTGAGTCAACTAGATGACTATGAAATATTAGAAATCCATGTTTTGTGGATGACATGCAAGTAGCCAGTGGGTTTGTTTAGACGTCACCTTCATTTCTCCTTCAAGCAAGATGCTGAACACATTTAAAGCTACTCTAGAAACAAGCAATATGCAACATGATTGAGGTGAGCGTCGTTTTTACTTATGTAACTGTTGGGTCTAACTAAAAATGAAGTCAAACTCGGTACTTGGAGTTTATTTTTTGTTGACTGGTCTCAAGTTAGTACATCTCCCTGCTTTCCTTCCGTTCTCCCTCCAGCTCTAACACTCTTGTAACACTGCAGTTTTTCTCAACCCCTTTCCTCACAATCTCCACCTGAGTTCTGAATTGACTTTCAAACTATAAAACAATTCAACAATTCATCCTGCAATCCATTAAATGGAAAACCTCAAGAATGGACACAAGGAATACCTGAACAGTAAACTCACCGTGTACATTCAAATGGCTATATTAACATTAAACATCTTATTAATCCTTTTCTAATTGATCTCTTAATTTGTTGCCGCTCTGTTCATCACAAATTAAAGAAATTAGAGTGCTGTAAGTCTGGGGAAAAAAAATCAATATACTGTAATGTGTGCATGTGTGACAGATCTTTCCAGGCAAGCTTTAACATTTAATGAGAGGATGTTTAGTAATTCTGCCTGCGCTGTTTTGTGATGGTGACGTGTCACTGGTGCATCAGAACTGTGTGTGTGTGTGTGTGTGTGTGTGTGGCCACTGACCAGGCCCTATTTACCGCCAGGTGAAACAACTAATTAAATATCAAAGGGCAGGCAAGCTCAAGCACGGGTCAAAGACCTTACAAACTCAGGGAGGCAAGTGATATGGAAAAGGAAAAAGCAGACAAGAGGGAGAAAGACCGAGTTGAGTCGAGGGTGGCACTTTATTAATAGATAAAAATGTTGCAGAGCATCTCTCTGGACAAGCCCCCTTTTTCTGCCACACTTTCACCACAGGACTGCCTGAGAGAGTAAAGTTGGTTTAAAGCTATGAAACAGGACGTACGCGGACGTGCAGAGAGGGTTCTAATCACAACATGCTGTGTCACTGATTGTATGCGTGTGTCAGGAGCTGCTGGTGGTGAGGGATACTGTGGGAAAAGCCCAGAGCCTTTCCAGTGCTCACCTCCCTCTTCCATTGACGCGTGAGGTGCAGTAACAGCTAATCAATGGCTAGTGAATTCCCTGTGCATCCCCCTCGCCAGGCTGATCAATATTCCTGGCAATTAGAATCCCCTATCTGCATGGCTGTAGGGACCTTGGGGTGGCTCGCCAGCCCACAAACACCCAATTTAGTCCTCAGCCTATCACTTAATTACTAAATCCTCCCTAATGCCTATTGGCAGGTGGCGGGCGTACTCACAGCAGCCCTAGTGGCTGAGTGAACATGAGACCTTTGGCAAGGTGCTGGTTAAGATCCCATCCCACTTCAGCTGGCCAGTTAAACATCTGATTTCACACGAGGGCTCCGACCTGAAATGATCCGCCTATTGAGTGCCTGGCCCACACACAGCCCAGATGGATGGTGTGGAAAGGGGGGCAGAGGGTGAGGGAATAGAGGATACAGGACACCAAGACTAAGTTCTGCCTGCGAGAGGCACAATCCTGTTTTTTAAGAGTTCACAGTCAGATGATTTCATGGTGTTTTTCATACTGACATCATTTAAAGTTGGTCTCATGATAATTCATATGGTAACAGTGATGCGAGATACAAATATTTCAGGTTTAAGCTCTAAATGCTAGAGGGAATACAGCCTGCCTGTAGCTTTGTGGTTAATGTTACGGAGCCGCTCGGTCTTAACCACCTCTGCTGGCTACTCCTGAATCTGCTGATGCCAACCTGCTGACAACAAAGTCCTCTCCTCCTGTCAAGCCGGTTCCTGGGCTGATATATGCATAACAAGACATCTAAAATGAGACACGCACACACACACACACACACACACACACACACACTCCCCATAGACACATTTGTTCCTTTTCTGGGTGACACCGGTTGCCCGTAAGTATAACATTTTAAAGACTCTCCTGTCAAGCTCACTTTTTGAATTATTTCTAAGTATGGTATTTTAGTTGACCCCTTTTCAAACTGAGACTTTCTTTCCCTGTATTTACATTTTGCTGACCTTTCTTTCGATGTTCATAAGTTCACATTCTTTTGATATGCATAATGGATTGTTTTCATAGTTAGTGTGCGTGGGTGTCTTGTAAGTGGGTATGTTGTGTAGATTAGTGCTGTGTATCACACAAAAGGCCTAGGGCTGTGAATTGATGGGCAATTTCCTTGCAGGTGAGTGGCTGAGGCAGCTGCCACATCACACACTCAGGTGACTGTCTCACGCAATATATTAAAGCCAGCACTGCAGGCTAGCTGACCTGACACGAAAGCCTGTCACTGTCACTCCCCCTCCTTTTCCCCACTCTCTCCCTGACTTATAACATTTCAATCATTCACTCTTTGTTTCAATGTCCTGATTTTGTAATTTCAATAGCTTCTTCTTAAAGACAAGAGAGTGATAAGAAGAATGTGTCTGACAACTTTCTCTTAAAAAGTCTTTCAGGAAATTCAGGACATTTCTGCCAAATCTGACAGTGAGGAGTGACAGTAGAGGTAGAACAAAGAGATGAAGTGTGATATGTCACACATGTCATAAGCTGAACCCACAGAGACAAGGTCTTGAACTATTGCAATTTCAACACAAACTGAGAACTGTATGACAATACTAACCAGATAGAGACCAACTGCACTGTTTTGCCATACCTCAGTGGCCAAGTCTTCTCTGAACCGCGGCAATAGCTGGGCTAAGAAGAGGCCATGCTGGGTCTTACTGTGTTGCATCAGTGGAGTACAACCGTCAGGCTGTGGGCCACTAGCTGCTTACTGCTGTGCTATCACAGCGTCCTCTCTACAGAGCTGCTAATCCATCCCTTTTCTGCACCGCTGTGGAGAATGTGAGAGGACATAATGAGTATACGGTGTGAGATTATACATGTGTGAGTTTAATTGCTCGCTTCATAACTAGGGAATGGCTTCCAACTGTAACATGAAGCCAAGTCTCAGCTGGTATCTGCTTTCTTTCAGTGGTTTGGCTGTGAGCGGCCTCCAGGTCTTTCCCCTGTGTGGTAACCCTCTGCTCTTGAGCTGTTGTCTCCTGCTGACTGCAACAGCCCCTAACAGGACCTCTTGAAGCCTCCTGAAGGTGCAACACCTCTAGAAAGAATGCAGGCACTCAGTCAGGGCACATACGTAACCTCACACAATTTTTACGGTATGGGGAGATAAAAAGTATCATTTGATAAACTGGTAATTTTTTTTTTGCAAATGCCAGTCTATCTGTCAGATGGCCGTCTTTGAGCTGGTAGAGTCTGGACACCTCTACTCGGCTGACACCTCTGCACGATGCATACTCAACTCCTGGACGCCTTGGGCACACTGCGCCAGGGCCTCGGGGAAAGCCCGCCGAAGCGTACGCACACACATGCACGCGCGCACACACACACACACAAACGCGCAGCGCTGTCACTTCCCTGTCACATACCCATGGAAATGGCCTGAGGTGAAGTAAGGATAGGTGCCCCGAGCTTTACAAATCCTCTTGAAGGACAGAGCACAGGAGCACCTGCCTTCCTCCACCCCCGAGCTATCTACACACCTGCTGCACTGCACTCATTCGGCTGCCTGCCCCTAATTTGGTATTTCCACAAAGATGACATATGTATCAGGCAGAGCAGGAAATGTCCTGGGTCGGGAGAGAACATCTTCCTGACAGGTGTCACCTCCAATCTGCACAGGCCTGCCTCTGATGTGTTAACTATTCAATTAACCAGCACATCGCACTGAGTGGGTGCCAGCACCTAATTACCTCTGAGACCTTGCCTGTGAATGGAGTGAAATATGTGTGCGTGTGTGCGGATGACAGGTCACACATCATGTTACTGTTAAGGGTTCTTCTCACTCTGAACCACCTCGACATTCACACAGAATACGCGGTTTGGAGCATGTGACAGCGAGGGGGAGGGTGTTCCCTTCCATCCTCAGTCACAGTGACCAAACACGGCAAGAAAAAAACAAAACAAATGCATTTTGCTTTCAGTAAAATATGAGCGCAAACATTAAATGAAAATAAAAACAGTATAATTTAGCCATGTTTGAAAATTACTCCTGCCATGCGGCCTCTTTATCTAACACCATTAAAATAACGAGGTGTCACTGAGCTCTGCTTCCATAGCTCCAATGTTGACACCCATCAAGACAAATCTATATTTCATGGCCACTTACAGATGTATAAATAGCCAAATGAGGTGCGCTAACCATCTATAAAACGGCACTAAAAGGTTGCCAGAAGATGGCGAGTGTCATGAGCCAGTTGTGCGGGCTATCAATCTGGGGAGAGAGGAGAGGAAAGGGGAGAAGAGTAGATGAGAGGAGTGGGCTGCATTGCGCGGGTAAGAGGCGAGGCACGACTCGGCGCAACAAGCAGGGCAGTAAATCACATCTGCACGGCACGCTCGCCCCACTGACACACAGCCACTTCAACTGACATGGGGCTTGCTCGACAGCCTGATGGATCACCACACTACACTCCATTAAAGGCAAACGGGCACAACAAGCACTGACATAACAAACAATTAGTCACTGCTGTGGGTATGGACTTTACATG
This sequence comes from Protonibea diacanthus, assembly GCA_028641955.1. Classification (NCBI taxonomy): domain Eukaryota; kingdom Metazoa; phylum Chordata; class Actinopteri; family Sciaenidae; genus Protonibea; species Protonibea diacanthus. The sequence goes on along the minus strand of CM053976.1, from coordinate 23,112,288 downwards.
CCACAGGCCTGCCTGGTGATGGGCATTCACCTCCCTTCTAGAGCACTGAGGAACATTAGGTCACTGCTTCTTCTGTGATATTAAAGTATATATAGTGTTGTGACAGCTGAATCATTTGTGGTCATCACAAAGCGCACCAGTCATTAGGATTTCTATGCAAACAGACATGGATCAGCACAACAATGAATAATTCTACATCTGAATACAGACTTTTCTGTTTTTGTTGGGATTATCTAACATCACGGACATCAACCTCTTTGTCCTTGCTAACAGAAGAAATAACACAGCATCGTCACATTGATGACTACGTCAAAAAGGTACAGTAGACAACAATTTTGTACCAGTAGCTGATTGATTGATTGGATTTCTTTTTTGTTTTCCCCCAACGGTGAAGTCAAACAGACCCTGTACGACAGAACTGACAGTGTCTCAACCCAGGACACCTAAACCAGGACCTTTATTTGGTGTCATCCTTTCTACACCAGTCCATCCACATGTCTGTTTTCACTTGCTCTCTGTTCTTTGTCTTGTGTATTGAATGAAATAAGTAAACTTAATAACAGTCTATACCTTGTAGCAGCTCCTTCTGGGTGTTTTACTCCTGACTGTTTGAGAGCTGAGAGCTTCACAGTCAGTGGTGGCATGGACACAGATCACCCTGGACCTTCACTACATCCTCCCTCTGCTCCTCTACCTGGTACAATTAAATCTTCAGTAACTATAATTTTCACACAAAATTGGTGGTATTCAACTTTTGCTCCAAGCAGGTTTTCACTTTGATAACTGAAGAACTGAGGTCTTTTTTTGCTGCGATTTGTTTTCAAGTCAATTAACACTTTTGATCCTGTTTTGAGAAATCTCTCTAATCTTCTGTCAACATCTTCTTCTTGCTTAATTTAGAACACTGTGGCATTTGCTGTTGCCACCGCGGGTTCTTTGGCACAGATGACGTACAAACAAATGACTTTAGATTTCATCCCTTAATTTTCACCAGTCCATACAGTCGCAGGCTTCCTGGGCGTCTGAGACTTCTCATCTATGCAACCCTTGCTGCCATCTCGCACTGGCTTTGTCTGACTCCGACTGCTCTCCCAGGTCCAGCACGCTACTGTGTTAAAAAGGGGGAGTGATAAGCTCACTGGATATAGGCGTGTCAATCACTCTCACCTGCCGCTGCTCTCCTGAGCCCTCTCCACTCCTCTGTCCTGCAGCTGATGCACCACGTCCCCTCCACAAACACCAACCGAATTTAACGTTGAGGCTGATCTGATGTTATGCAGAAAACACCTTTTCAGAAACGGAAAAGAATGAATCTATTTCAATAATCAGTGACATTTTCATTCATTTCTACACATCATATGGGTGCAGGGATTGCAATCACGGGTTGTCTTATTGGGAGATGAGATCGTAATGATTCTCTAAACATTTTCCAGCAAGCAAGTCATTATACATAACCACATTCACTTTCTGTCAGCACAAGTATTTTATACAGATCAGACAAAAGTTCAAAGATATCAAGAGGACAAACACTGAACTTTCCACACTCCTTGTGATGAGGAGGATTAATAAAGGTGAATACAAAACAGCAGAGCATAAACCATGTACGTGAGACATGCATACTGTGTGTGTGTGCGCGTGTGTGTCATTAATAGGTTTTGTATTTCTAGTCTAGGTCGGGCGCAAGAGGGTGACATCCAGACATTCCCATGCTTTGGATTGTTACATTGAGAGCTCAGATTAGCAGAGCACAACTGACCACTTTGGGGATTTGTTGTGTCTCTTTAATGCGCCCATGGCCGAGTAGGAAATGAGTGTGAAAGTATGTGTATAGGGAGCAGCATCTCCACACTTCAATCACAGATGAAGGTGAGCTCCCCATCAGACCTTTAGTCACCAACACCTCCTCCACTACTGGTTTCCAACACCCATTATTTATCCCGCACACACACGCGTCTCTTCCTCAGCATGATTTTCCACTTTAGTCCATCAGTGCTATGACATGATCCGTCCTCTTTGTCTTTCCACTGGTTTGTGTATGTACACGCACTCCACGCAGTAGATGCATGCATATGTACGCACGGGGAAATGTAGGTACACATCCTGCCATGCACACAGACACACACACACAGACACACACACAGACACAGACACACACACACACATACACACAAGCATAGTTTGCCACTTATGAAAACATCAATTCATCCATTTCACTGACTGAACCACATAGTCCAAGGCCATTCTACAATAACAAATCTCCTGAATTCATCTTCTTTCCTCTGAAGGACTTTCTAGTGCAGGGATCTTCAACTTGCTTTGCCCGGGGGGCCACTTTTAGAAAATGACAGGAGGCCAGGGGCCAGTTAATAAACAAACATTAATAATATTTATCAGATGAAATGAATGAACATTAGGATCATTGATGCAGGAGGATAAGACAGTCTTCAAAGTCTTCATCTTCTCTCTTCTTGTGGTGCTAGCACTGAAGCCAGCATGTTTGACTCATGATGGTGATTGCAACTTTGCATACAGCATTTGGCAATTTAAACACAGTGGTTTAGGACTGATATGAGATGGCAGAATATAAGTAAATTTATCTGTCCATTTTTCATTTACATTTCACTGTTTTAACTGCCAACCTTTCAATATTTGCTGTTCTCCATCTTTGCCGAGAGCCATCTAGTCAGCCCAGCACAGGTCAGAAATCAAGTGTCACCACTTCTTTTCTTCTTTTTTGGCGTTTTCAAGCTTTAATTTTGACAGAGACAGCTATAGACTGACAGGAATGTGGGGAGAGAGAGATGGGGAATGACACGCAGGAAAGAGCCACAGGTCGGAATTGAACCCTGGGCCTCCGCAGCAAGGACTGAGCCTTCGTACATGGGACGGCTGCTCTACCGACTGAGCTAAACGCTGCCCCAAGTGTCACCACTTCTGCACGTAAAAATTTATTGTGAGTAAAAAGCAAACGGTGGGCAGGCTACCCACTCTGGCCTCTGCTCTTTTGAATGTTCCCTGCTGTGTGGCAGCTATGACTGTGATCATAAGAATCAGCACAAACACTGAAGTGAAGTTGAGTCCACCATGTTGAACCATCATGTTTTTACAGTTGCCCAGAACGGATAAACTAAACACTGGTTCTTGATTCAACCTTTCACATTTTTTCGTTTGTTGTTTCTCTTCACGCTAGGAAGGAGAGGATGAGGTGACAAAATAGGAATCAGCAGCTACACCGCTAGATGCCACTAAATTCTACACACAGCTTTAAAGCTTTAAACAAACAGGAGAGCTAATCACAAAACTCAGGGCATTAATCAATCATTAGAAACACAAATTTACAAAATATAGATAGGAAATTTGTGTGATTTTGACAAAAAAAAAAAGGTCAATGTTCTTTATCAGGTACACAATAAACGAACTGAACTTAAAATGGAGATGGAGTCATTATCCCAGAGTTGCTTTGGACCTTCACCTTTCAGAAACACAACCTGGGCATTCAAGTGAATCACTGGCACCGCATGCTCTAATACTTAAGAAACTACTTGGAAAAGGATACTAGAAAACATGTAATTTCAGGAAACTTTTAGAGGTGAAGTGACCTGTGACCTTGGATCATTCACATCTTTGTGTAAAGCCAGTGGAGTGCTGTCCTGCTGGGCCAGCTTACTGAGGCAAGCCTGGTGCTTGTAGAGCTGTAGAGCTCAGACGACAGGGGGAGAACGTTGCCATTTAGCCTCCGTATCCCCCGTCTGGTCACCTTCTCCTTTCTGCCTCCTGCTGGATACACCGCTCAGACAGCAACAGAGCTGGAGCTATGGGAGTGAGTGTGTGTTTTGCTCTGGCATGTGTGTATTTGTGTTGGGGCAGGTGGTGGGATGGAGTTCGAGCACCGGTGGGGATTCAGAGACAGACAGATGTGTACCTACCATCTCCCTACAGCTCCACTGGCACTTTAATGACACTAGCTCTAGTGTACATTAGATTATTAGACTCCAGAGTACAATATCCTAGACTGGATAATATTGTTTTTCCTCTGGCTGATGATGCATTACAAAAATAAGGAATGATGTTACAGATGTCTCTCGGGGTAAAAATAATAAATCACACAGACTTGTAACATGGTTGAGAAATATGTGCCCACAAACACACCCACATCCACAAAACACTTCGGTGATTCATTTACTCTCTTTATTCCAACTGAGCAACAAGCCGGGAGAGAGGAAATGAGACAGAGAAATGGGGAAAAAAAGCGATTAGTTTGCATTTAACTTGCAAACATCATTAAGGGCTCGGTACTAATTGTGTTGTTTTAAACGAGTGAAATCTGATAATGACTTCATTAGTGACTCAGTGTAATGATGACTCCCAGGGTTTAGAGAGAAAGAGAATAAATACAGAGAGACGGAGAGTGTATATATGTCTGTGTCTGTGTGTGTGTGTGTGTGTGTGTGTGTGTGTGTGACGAGACAGAGAAAATAACTAAACACACTGAGGCTGTCTGTCGAATCACTATTTAGATACACACCTAACCGCACACACAAAAAAAGGAAAATGATACATGCAGAAAAAGACACCACCAAAGGCTGAACAGGACAAATAGAATAATAACAGGAGAACAGGCATGGCTAAAGAGGCGTGTGTGTGTGTGTGTTTCTAAACGTGTGCGTATGTCCTCTCTAATGCAGAAGGGGACTTCTTGAGAAGGGGAGAGGTCTAATCCATAATACGGTAGCTCGCTGCATGGCTGCATACATTACTGCATACATTACTGCATCAATCAGTGCTAAGCTGCAGTGTAATTTTCTAACTCCCTATTCCTCTCCCTACCCCATCACACAGACAACACCCCATGGCTATTTCTGATGAGATTCAGAGCTAGGAAGAGGGGGAATGAGGGTGAGGAAGGGGGAAGGGTGTTTATGGAGCAACCTACCTTCCTCTCTCCTCTCCCTCTATCCATCCAGCCCCCTGATTAATTTCCAACTAGATTGCTTGGCCAGCAGTATTATTAGCATAAAATTTCCATGGATCAAGCCCGGCTATGAAACCCTTTCATCAAGCTGCTTGTCAAACACAAAATTTCAAATCTCATTTTGTTTCTAATATCATTTTCATACTTGTGGAGTGATGGGGAGAGGAATCAGGGGCTATGACGTGGAGAGAGGGAGGCTGTCGACGAGGTGGTGTGGGGTATCAGAAGATTGTTATTCCAAAGATAAACGGCGTCATCAATCAAAATTAAAAAAAAAAAAAAGCACTGGGTTTGGAATGAGATTCTGTACAAGCAGGCACACATATGCACACCTACGCACATGTCCACATGCAGTGGGTCTCACAGCCAAGGTCAGTGCCGGGTGGAGGGGAGGGGTGGAGTCTGAGCACTGGGACAAAACAAAACATGTGAACTCAGCTTAATTTCTAATCTTCTAGTGCTTGAAGTCAGCAGCACTTTCACATAACTGCATCCATCACCGCACATGGCACAACAACGCCACAAACTCATAAAATGCCTGTCAACGTGATACTCTTTGACAGCCAGCACAATAAATAATTCTAACCATTGCTTTGATTACAAAATGTGCAGCACTGTCACTGGTGCCTCCCACACAGCAGCGCACTGTACAATTAATTATGAAAAATAAGGAAGGAGAGTGATGGGGGGTTTATTTTAATAAGGATACAGAATCAATGCAATTGAATCAATGGGAGCTAATTAAAAAAAAAACTATATTCTGAAACAATCAAGGTGCATAAACAAGATTACAATAAATGAACTGTGCCAAGAGAAGCCTGCTCTAATTAAATGATACAAATTGTCATTCCATGGCTTTGCACTGTTTGTTGACACCTTGAAGAAGAGAGCGTGACGGCCCTGACCATCCTCATGACACCCACTCCTGCCGCAACTTTAAACAGAATTCATTAGACTGAGGGCAACATGGTAAATTTTGTCCTCAACAGATGACAGACTTGTTCGCTTTTTGGTCTACTGAAGTGAATCGTGTCAATCTGTGAAGTGGCTATAATACATTGTTTCATAAAATAACAATGGACCATATGACTATGTATGTGACAGAGAATAGAGAATTATCCCCTGAGTCTACAGAGTGTCTGTGTCTTTTAACTCATTTTTGTTTTTTTACCCACATTTCACTTTTCTGTTCGCTCTCATCAGCAATATTCTCTGGGGAAAAAAAGCTCTGATGAACCCACTGCACCAGCACCAAACAGAAGACAAAGTTAGCAACTAGCTGGGAAACATAGTGGAGCATTTAGCAGCTAAAGAGCATTGGGTCGCCAAAAATACAACTGCACATGAATGCTAATGCTGCTCAATATCTGCTGGATGTGTAAATAGGGAGTTGTTTGCTAACGGGTTCACAGTATCAACTGAAATATGAATGTAAACAATGCAGGATTTTAAATATTTAAAAAAAACTCTGCAAATGTTTCATGAGAAAGGAAATTCATTCATCATGTCTGTCAGGCCTCAAGGATACACATAATATATTTCGATGAGTAACACTGAATGCAAGCATAACTTTGTTTACAAGATCTCCACAGGGTACCTTTAATACACGTTCAAGAGCACATGAAGTCTTAGTATCCAAGTTGCTAAGAGTCCAATTTTGGAAAAGGTGTTGTGCCTACACAGTTACCACTTCTACAACCTACAGTCTACCATGTGTTTTCATTTTGTTAACTACCATTAAGCAGGCTCCTATAGATGGCTCCCTGCATCTGTAGTCCACATAGATGGGCTTCAATACCAGCATGACATAATGATGTTTTCTATATATTTCTAACCTCATCTTATCTCTCCGTCCTTACTTGAAAATCTCACATTCTGGTGGTGATATTCACATTCTATTTGTGGCTATTACTACTGGAGATTGAGGAGTGTAAATAAATATTTGTTTTTAGTGAGTGATGCAATGATGAAGACAGTTTTGACAATTACAAATACTCTATTTTATTATATTACTCTATATTAATGACAACTAACTTGGTTTACAGTTTTAGGAGTTTCATGGACAGAGACAGCTCGTTGGTGTAGTTATGGTGACCTGTGTGCACATGAGCTGAAGGTTTCTATATATGACTGTGGGAGATCACTGTACCTTCATTTTGACCAGATTCTTCACCACCATCTACAGGATCAGCACCTCCAGCTTCATTGCAGACTCCAGCTACACATACAAACACAGAGACACGCAAACAGCAGGTTCAAGGACACAACAATGTCAAAACGAATGTGAAGTGATCAATTATCATTATGGATACACACAGACACACAAATCTGTTTTTCTTTTTACGTTTAATGCTAATTGGCATTCTGTGTCCATAAGCGGTTGGTGACACAAGGCTAAAGTCGGTGCCACAGAGACACAAACACACACGCATGCTTGCCCACACGCACAAACACACTCATTTAAAGTTCAGTGAATCGTTATCACTTATCAGGAATAATTGCTGCATGTTTGTGCAAGTGTGAAATTGAACAAAATCCTGCTCCATATAATTAAAGAAAACACAGTGAGCAGACAATAACACAGAGAGGCCAGAAGAGCGTGAAGGCATGGATACAACCGAAGGCAACCGCAGCTTATTATGTTCTTTCTCTATCTGAACCTCTACCTCTAGTCCAACCTGTGGAGTCCTGTCTAGGAGCTCAGAAAATTTGATTTCCTCACATATCACCGCATGTTACCTTATCTGAGCTGTCTGAACAAGCTAAATTGAAAGTTTTGGAAGAAGAAAATGCAGAATTACTTTCTCTCTGGTGCTCTTTCCACCTCTCAGCTTCCACCCACTTGTCTCTCTTCCTGTCTGTCTTTTTCTTATCAGCTGACCCATCTGCTTGGGTGAAAATGACGTCCTCTGGTGAGTTTAAAGAAACACCACATAAAGCAATTACTAACAAGCCCCTCCTTTCTCTTTGTGTACGGAGGGGGTAGAGTGGGGCCAAGTGCCCTTCAGCAAAAATGAATTTTCCAATTTCAGTTAGTTCTTCCATGAATAAATAAACAAATGAATAATTGAAAGGAGCAACATAAATAAATAACATCACAAACATTTCGCCGGTACTCATAAGTATTCTACAGATAACTCGGGCTGCATGCTAATGATAAAAACAGTACATGTAGCAGGTTGAGATGCATTATTCACCGCTCTGCTCTACCCAAAATGAAATAAATAAAAATCTCTCAAGGAACTCAAAACATCCTCTCAGCATTGAAGTGACAGGCTGTCCCATTTATAACACACAAGGACACTGTGAAAAACAAATAAGTGACCAGTCAGATGCAAGAGGGAATAAATAAACCAGCAAGGAGACGGCAGCCATTGACAGGATCTCTAAAATTTCAGCAAGTCGTTAGAAGGGAAAATAAATACTTCCAAGTGCTAAGAAAGAAAAAAATATTTTCTTAGTCCTGCAGGAGGTGTGGTGACAAGTTGAATTCTCACAATGAACAGTTATTGTACAGGAAAATAGTCATTTTCAGTTACAGACAACAGTTTTCTCTGGGATGGGCCAGTTTATATTTTATATCAATGAAGAGAATGACAGCTCAGTTAGAGACACGCGTGTCAGAGAATGAACAACAATGATTTCTTTGAAAGGGCTTTATTTGTGAGTGTGAGTGAATCTGAAGAGCAGCACAGGACTCACTGGAAATTGCAACAAATCCCAGTGTGTGATACAGAGAGGACACATTCAATGAGCTACAGAATACACATAATGCATAGATATGGTAGTATAACAATGAGAACGTGTGGAGGCTTGAGTCATAGAATAAGAAATCAATCAAGGAAGACAATAGCAACAGTGTAGTGTTGCACATTGTAGTAAAGCATAACCAGAAGCAGTGGCATTACTGTATGAATCAAGTTGTTAGATAAAACAGAGTAATCTTCAAAGTGATTGGTCACTTGTAGGAATATAATGATGGAAAAAACTGAGATTTAGGATGACAAGCTTGAAGTTGAAGGTAGAGTGTTTTGTCTTTTTTGGGAGCTGAATATTTTGAGACCTTCAAGAACCAGAAAAACCCAAGTAACCTTGTGAAGTTCTTTGTGTTAAGCAGATAACATATTTCCATATGAGCATTTTTACTGCTCCAAACAAAGCTGTGATAATTTATTTTAAGCATTGCGTGCTTGTAACTTTTTGAGTAAGACAGCTCCACAGATGCATGTGTGTATAGGATGGGCAGCTAACAAATGGACTGGAGTGCATAGGACTGTGGTGTAAGGTTCATATTGTCTAGGTGAATGTGTGAGGAGTTCAACAACAGCAACAAATGCACACATTAAACTAAATCCAAATCTTGACATATCTCCATTTCAAGACTCAACATCCTAATAAATAAAGGCCTCATTCTATCAAAGCTAATGTCCTATTCTCCAGAAACACTGGTGGAGGTGGGGATTATGTGGAGGCAATATTGAATGAGGAGTTAAACAATGATTACTAATCTCATTGTATTAGAATAAAGAACAGCACATCAGCAAACACAGGGGAAAGTTGCCCTTTGTCCTCTGCGTGGCTCGTTTTTCCACAAAGCTCATTAAGGGATACTGTTAACATGCTTCCTAAGCACAAAATGTTAATTAAAAACACAAGGCTAATATGCATTTTTACGCCACGCTTTTGAACACCATGGAGGAAAAAAAAAAATCTCATTTCCTCTGTGGTTCTGCTGATTGCAGTCTGATGCGGTGCTGACGTTAATTAGAACCCTGTGATCTGATGTGATGAGGGGGTGACCGCACGCCACGCTGCCACCAGCTCCCCTCCCTCCCCTCTGTGACTGCAATCACCCCGAGCCTACTCATCATTACTGCCCCAGACTGGGTCATTTCATCCAGATTGAAAGTCCCACCCTGCTGCTAACCTCTCACAATCTTCATTTCTGTCGCGTACCATGTTCTGTGGTGCTGGACCACCGGGCTGAGGTTTCTCTCCTCGCACAGACACAAGATCCAGAAGGCCACAAAGCTTCTCTGCTTCAATGTTAGCTGTGCTGCTTACTCCTGTAGCATCTTACATCCATCTTCAGGTTATATTCATCTTTCTCAGTCTACCTGAGCTGGGCTAAGCAACCTGACAGCACACAAGAAGTCCACGCATGACATGGGAGTTACTAGCGCTGTAATCATCAAGGGCAAGTCAGTGAGAGTGCAGCATCGTTAACAATTTGGTCAACAGGTAAAATAGAGTATTATTTATGAATCTCATTTCAAATAGTTCAAATAAAGATGTTTGGAGTATATGGTATAGATTTTACGAGGAACAGCCAGGTCTCTTCACCTCAAATGCTGCTATGGACTAATATGGTCTGTGTTGCGCTTTCAAGTCACGGTGCGTTCCCTCAACATTAAAACAACACGTCTGTAACAGCTCTGATAAGTTTTCACTAGAAGACACTCAAAGAGGGGGACCATTTTTATGAAGTGACAAACTCATACAGTGACAGGATTACCCCATAAAAGTCCATGCGAATGAAATGAACGAGTGTTCGCTGGGTGTGAAAATATACTGCGGCACGCACCTCTGCAGACCCTTCTATTAATCAACCTGTCTGCACTTTGTTTTGAGAGTAATCTCGTCCAACCACCAGAGAAGCACTCAGCAGTAAGTGGCGCTTGGCTGTGCTTTGAAGGCCGTGGTTTATTGCCATCCCAAAGCACAGCAAGACTACGCTGTAAAAACACATCATCTCAGTGCTCAACACTTGCCTCCGGTTACACACCTCACACATGGCGATCTAGCACAGACCTGAAGACCTCCTTAGCCAGTCCTGGCCTAAGTTTAGTTAGCCGTGTTAGACCCAGTAGGCTCCTATTCAAGTCGTTTGTCCATACAAAGGAGAAAGACAATTCTTTTACTGTCAGTGTACACAAGGTACACATAAATACAGTCCCCCACACATATGCATTTCATCAGAGAGGTCAGAGCTCAGGGTCACCTGCAGCCCAGCACCCTGGAGAAGTTTTGAGGTTCAGTGCCTTGATCAAGGGTACTTTGGCACAGACAGAAGGCATTTCCTTCTTAGCATCTCCCCTTTTCAAGGCCAGGTTATTGAAAAAGAAGCTCACTTGACCTAAATGGACAAAAGGACAATCACGCCCATGCCCTTTTGTACCTTATCCACACACAAATTAAAAGTTAAAAACGCTCACTCTATGGATATTTAAGGATCATCTCCCTCTGTGAATTTAAGACGGTGGCTTAGAGAAGCCGTATTCTTGAAAGGTCAGTCTTGGTGAAGTCTTATTAAACATCTTCTTAGAAATTATCAAGGTGACATCAGTCAGTGTGTGTTTTTGAATGCGTGGCTGAATGTGGGTTATGTTTGTGGAACTTGTCCTTCAGCTGACATACTTAATTTTTTTTCATTTCTTTGTCTGCATTGAAAGCCGGGCCAAACAAAGACACAGATGCAAACTTTCAATTATTTTTTTTTATTATTATCACAGAGCTGAGGCTTATCAGTGGAAGAATGTGGTTCATGACTGCGACACACTCCATGTCTTTTCAGCAGTTTATGTGTTGCCATTTCACTCCAAATCAACTTGACAAGTTTTTTTTTAATGTTATTTTCATGAGTGGCACGGCCAGGGACATCGACCCCTTCCTCCTTTAGACTACAGTGAAAGGCATCTAAAACTTAAACAAAATAAAGTCTTTTTGTTACTTGACCTCCTTGACAATAACTCCTTTAATACTTCAACATTAGGACAGAGAGAAAGTGAAATTTAAAGGAGAAGTAAATAAAAGTGCTGAAATACTGAAGTGGCTGGTGGCAGTTAGCTGGGCTGTGGTGGAGTGGCAGTCGGACTGGATCTGCAGTGATGAGATGAGGCTCGTATATTTTTTCATAATATACATCATCCCTGAACTTAATGAACAATAGCTACACTAGGTCTTTGCTGACATTTAAGAGCCTACTGTTAAGAAAATGAAGCTGAGCAGACTCCAGGCATGAATGAGCATCGACAATAAACACCATATTGAACTGCCACTACAAGTGAAATTAAATTTCAAGCTAGAAAGAGTGACAACACATCGGCACATGTTGTGGAGGTAGAGGAAGTGATTGCTCCTAAATAAGTGACGTCTTTCACATCCTAGAAAAAATACAGACGGTATAAATGTAACATTGAATCCTTCAAGGGTGCGAAGACTGAATATTTTCTTCCTGCACCACTGATGAAAAGAGCTTCTGGCCTGCTTCTTAAAGGTAGCACATGTGGCATAGACACAGCTCCTCTCAAGGCAGGAACTTTTTTTCCTCCTAAAAGGAGGAGGGTCAACAGGTCGAGACATGAAGGCCCACAGCCTTTTCTAGCTTTTTTTCTTTGAGCTCCATCAAATGAAAGGGTGAACTGAAGCCAAAGGTGCATGAGCACTTCTATGTAGTAGCAAACACTTCTTACCGAAGAAAAGAGTCATGTGGATATATGTGTATTCATATATATGTGTGCGTGGGGGGTGGTAGTGGTGGTCGTGGTGGGGCCTTCGGTCATTGACCTTTCTTTGCAGCTCTTGCCTCTTATCCTGCAGCACCGTATTTGGCCTGTCTAACTCCACCTGTAGCTCAGAAATCTGTTCTCTGTTCTGCTTCCTCGCCTCCTCCTGCTCAACACACACAGAAAGAGAGAGCAAAGGTGAGGTGTACAGAGGATTGAAGCTGTCTGTTTTTAAAGGTGTCAGCACACCTTACTTTTGCATAATACATATCACACCTCAGAGATGATCCATTAGCGGGTTACAACAAGAGAGCCGAGCAATAAGCTGACGAGATACAGCTGCAGCAGACACACAAAGGCAAACACACCGCACGCGAATACACGTACACACAACATCCTCCACTTTTACTGCCAGATGAGAGGTTGGGATTGTCCCTATGGGGCAGATTCGTGTGTGGCTGCATTTAAAACCTCTTTTACTGGACTGACTTCTGGGCTCTGACCTGCCACTGCCTCCAGAGAAAGCGCAACAGACAAAGTGTGTGCGAGAAAGAAAAAGAAAGAAATAGAGCGAGAGATGAACACAGAGAGAAAGGAAGAAAAAGAAAAAAGGCAAGTCACCACACCCGCTGCACTTCCAGACACTGATTTATAATTTTAATATCTCTAATTTCCACAGCAGCGCCCATTTTCCAAATGTCATTTTCCAATTTATGTCAAACCGTGTGACCATTTTTCTTAATACAGCTTATGACAAGCTCGGTGGCAAGGCGGATATGCAATTCAGATTGAGTGTTTTACAGGCACAGCAGCAGACACACTAGGGTGTTTGTGTGTTTATCTTTATCAGTGTCTGCTCAGTATTTTGGAGGGGAAAAACCCGGAGCGTTATACACCAGGGAAAAATTGGATTCGCTGCAAAATATGTGCCTTCAGGGAACAAAACCATAATTCTGTCATAAATCTAATAATTACAGTTATCATAATAAGAATTATGATGGTGGCAATGATAATGTATTAAAATATGCATTAACATTAAGAGCTTGAAATGGAATGTGGGCTGGTTTTATGACCATTACATGAATATTGATGTTAATTAAAACAGAACCTCCCTTTTTATGTAACACTCTATCTTGTTGTAATGGTAAGAGTTGGACACACTGGTGAGCCCGATGGAGCAGAAGTCATTACTAGTTGGTTTACCTTATGTGTGGCACTTGTGCTAGGACCCTTGCAGATTGGTTCTTTCCATCTTAAACTCTATAAGTGTAGATAAAGAGTATTTCAGGTTAGAGAAAATTAGCATGTTAATCCAGATGTTTGTGGCTGCTATGATATGATAGCTAAAAAAACATGGGGAAAAGGAATGAACCTTTATAGAGGAGGGATTTCTGCATTGTTCCCATTAAAACCAAAAGATTTGATTTCAAAATGGCTTAATAGCAGAGTTAGTGATATATTCTCAAATATTTTTGAGATGCTATTACAAAATAGAAGGGCATTAGGCACTTCTTTAATGTTTTAGTCATGTTAGCAGTACGTACTTATTTCAGGAAGCTATTTATGTTGTCCTTCAAACTTTCACTTAGCTGAACCATGTATCTTTTTTATTATTTTTTATTTTTATTTGTGCGATAATGGAACCATATATGTTTCTTCCACACATTAGGAGAATGAGGAAAGATAATAATAATACTGTTGTACCACCAGACTACAGAGCAACTTCTTTCCCTCTTTCTATTATTTATACATCCATTTATAGACTTTTTGTTTTGTGAGTAGCATCGTCAGACCTAGCATTTCTGTATACCTAGTGGTACAAAAAGCTGTGTTGTACAACAATAAATAAATGACATCCTGTACCGTGTATAAAGTTTATACTAAGTTATCTGGTAAAAGAGTTAGGAACACTGCAGATTTAGATTATGATATTGGAATTGTAACTGTAACTGTAATTGGAGTCTGGGTTTTGGCAATTTAAAGAAGCATACTAATGATTTCCCCTGTTTCATCACATTACCCTTAAAGAATGACTACTGACCTTTCCCCAAAGCATGCAATATTTTTTTAGACTGATTTCATACTGTATGCTCCAGACATCCATTGATTCCAGTTCATGCAACTATGGTTAAGAAAATCAATTTGCAAGCATGTGAAACTTGCATGAGATAGGTAATCTATAACAGTGAACATCACTGTAGTGTATGTCAAATGAATTGTTTTTTTTAGTTAACATTTTTTTATCATTATTTTGTAATTGCAGCTCCAGGCAGGGATTGCTTTGATAGCTTCCTTTCAAGAGAAAACTCTGTCATCTCAGACTAGACAGTTAAGTGGCTGAGCAGCAACCTTTTCAAGGCAAGAAAGTTAAAAAAAGAAAGAAATCAAGTCATTTTCCTAATTTTCATGCTTGCTTTCAGTTTATATTTGTGTTGTTTGATATTACTGATGTACTGTAAATGCTAATAAATGATAAAAGCAACACAGTTGCAGCTGCCATGCAGCAATAATGTGATGTTGACCAAAAAGATATAACATGAATAGCTCACTGTAATGGACTAAAGCATGATGGACAGCAGTGTGGTTCAGTATACATGACTTTACTTTAATGGGATAAAAGATGGGAAACCTCTTCTATGCTGAACAGCGCCTGAGAGTGTGACAACTATTATCTGTCCCATACTCAAAAAGATGCAAACATGCTCTAGAAACCATTCATGATCACAGGGATCTACTCTAAGAAACAGAGCAAATCTATCTATGGCGTAGTGATCTTAAGACCTGCTTAGGGTAATCTAAACAGGCTCACCTCTATCCCTCTTTTCCCCCCAGAGCCAAACACTGATCGACTCTCTGTGAGTGGCGGCCTGCCAGCCCATGTTCTCTACTATTGAAAAAAGGGTAAAAATAACAGGAACAAGTTGTCGGAAATGAAATTTCAATTCATCCAGTCCCTTTATACACTGGTGCGAGAGCCTGTCGTTGAGAGGGAGGGATCAATAGTGTTTAGACAGCAGGGCAGATTTTCTAAGCGCCGGATCAATAGGAAGGAGAGAGGAAAAAATACCCTGGCTTTTCTTTGGCTGTTGTAGTAAATACGAACAAATCAGTGGCCTTAGGCTAAATGGATTGACCAGCTGTTTCCGAGTTCTGTGTTGTAAATAAAGATCCATTCTGAGGTGTGTAACCGGGGCGAGAGTGCCACTGCTTCAGGTTTGCCCTGCATGGGCTGTGCTGGACCATACAAGTGTCCTGATGAGAAGGTGAATGAGGCAATGGACAGAGAGAGGGAGAGAGCTAAGTAGTAGTTCTTAACCTTTTTTTGACCTAACACCACAGTTTCATCAGTTGACCTGAAGTAACCCTTCATCAATTTAATAGATTTGTAACTATTTGTGATATAACTAGATAGAAACAATACGTAAAAGGGGATATACATACAGTATGTTTTTTATATACACCTTACTTGGTCTCTTTCTTCTTCTTTGTTTTTTTGAAAAAGTTTGAAAAATCCAGCTTCTGCCACTTCAAGTGGTAGTAGCAGGAATGCAATTATTTATCCAGCAATTTATAGTTTGACTTCTCTGTTTGCTTGCTAACTAGTTTTCCTGTAGCTCTTAATCGCATTACATAGTGTTTAGGCTGGTGGAAGGGGTGTCCTGTGCATTGTGCTTATTGTAGCTGGTGGGTTATTGGTTGTTGTGATAATAAATATACTAATTAGCAATCCTATCAAAGAGTAAATGTGTTGTTTGCAGGTTCAGCACACTCTTGTTGAAAAATTCTGTTTTTCTATATTCTATTTGCAGGTATATCAATAAAGACATTAATAATTCTTATTTTGTCACCCAAATAGTATCTGATTAACAAAGGTAAATACATTTTTAGGTGACTAAAATAACTCTGAGATGAGACTGGATGATGTAGGCAACTGTGGCAGGTTAAATATCTCAACCAATACACTGGACTAATCAGAGGGTAAGATCCTGACAGGATGACTGATGAACTGCTTGCTTTGCCTCACCTCTGGACTTATTAAAGAAAAACACCACAGGGCCATGCTTTCACAAAACTCATTGGTCAACCATAGTGGAGAATGTGATGGGTGAAATTCATCACTAAAAACTCTTCAGCCCAAACAAAACACGCATTGGAGCACCAAGCGACACAAGAACCTCTGGTCATTACTGATTGCCTCCAAACTCAGCGAGAAGACACTTCAAAGGACAAATGTGTGTGGAAAAGGATGGCTGTTGACTCTCGCTGCAGGGTTGACAAGAAAAAAAGAGAAAAGAATAGAGGAGTCTCAGGCTTTGCTGTGCTTGGAAACACTGTTGGGGCTGGGAATGCATGTGGCTCAAATCCCTTTCCTCTCAACCCTGGTTCCTGCTGACCGCTGAAACTTGAAGAACAACCTAGATTGCATTGACCAACCTAGCATTTAGCACTATCTGCTGTTGGCTGGAGGTGATATATAACTGCCTTCTCTTTGCATTAGGCCAATAAAACTGCAGTTTGGAGGTATTACTGCAGCAACTGCACAAACACATCTCACAGACAAGCCTACTGTACAATTGCAGTCAAATAATAGACAAAGAGTCTTCACAAGAATACATAAACAGACCAGCAAGACATGTTGTATGACTCATTTGAGGGCAATTCCACAATGTAATTGTGTGTGTGTTTGTACCACCTCTTTCTGATTAAGGTGACCCAAGATTGTGCACTTAACGGATCTCAGGCAGGGGTTAGAGCACAACTCATTGGCTTCCTGAACACATTACCTTAATGATGCCATTCCTCACGCCTCCATTTCAACACATTTAGAGATGAAGCAGTTACAGCGTCTATTAAGACATTCAAATGTCTCCCCCAGCTATTTACCCAATGCTCTAGCACAAAAGGGTAACCTGAATTAAGTGTGACAATGCTGACTCGTTTCCCTTAGCAAACAGACAAAATACATACACAGCCATCATGCAGGAATGGTCATTAAAAATTTAGATTACAGCTTCCTCACTTTCCAGAAAACTCTCTTCTTTCTCTGCAAGCTAATAGGATTGTTTTTTTTTTTTTAAATATTAAAATGTTCATTATGACAGATCGTGAAACTGACTCTGAAGGCTGCTTGCCCTACTCTACTTGGCAACTGATCAAACCTCATTTACTGGACTGGGGGATTGAATGAAATGTCTGATCATTAACCCCTGTGTATACCTCTGGAGGAGGGGTGGCTGTTCACCTCCTACACATTATATCTTTAGGTGCAGTTGAAGCCGCAGTTTTCTATGTTGTGAACATTGGCGAAATTAGCCGTACAGGTCAGGAACTTAGAGAGAGATTTCAAAATCTGAAAGATTCACTGACGTGTAAAACATCAAAGAAGGTGAAGTTAAGATAAAATGTTAAAAAGTCTAATCGGTTGTCAGATTTTCTTTGTATACTCTCATTCTTGGTCAGGTTACTGTCCGATGAGCTGCACATCTCAGTGAGTGGTCCTTAATGTGGTAAAGTCCCCACAGACTATCTGTTCCATATTTTGGCCTGTGTAGGCAGTTTTCCCTCTGTTTTAACGGTATTTGGGGTATTCTTGGGAGGAGGTGAGGGCTGTAGAGAGTGTTTATGTTTCTGGCTTGTACAGAGGCTTCTAATGTGTAACACAGGGCACTTCAGTATTCAGACGCCTGGGGCTATTCTCTAAGTGGTCTTTACTTTGAAAACACAGGTGCCCTCCAGGGGTTGATGAGTGGTGGTTGTGTGCATGTGCGTGCATGTATGAGGAGGCAGTAAGCTGGGAGGGCAGATAAAGGAGCTGCACTGTTCTGAGGCCCATGCAATGCTCTGAATAATATATCCATACATCATCAGTCCATGTCAGACTTTGATTCAGTGTGGTGGTCTTGCAGAAACCACTGTGGTATTATCTTTAATAATGCAAGCTGGGATTAGGCGCTTACTCTCTTCTGATAAATATGGGCAAATCAATTAATTTCCACTGACACCCCCCCCCCACAGCACATATATAAATCCAACATTGTGCATGGCTTTCTTGTTTTTGCTCTCCAAAGCAGGACTGAATAGTCTACAGTGTTACAGAACACTGTAATAACTTAGATGTTAATATTTGAAAATCTGATGAGGTTTGGAGGGAGCTCATAAATTTGAGAAATAAAGTTGCATCTCCCTCGCTGCTGGTGCGCAAGAAAAGAAACATTTGTGATATAATGAACAGGAGAGCTGTGACATATATCTCACAATAATTACCACTCAGGCAACCATGACCGAGCAAGAAAAGGCATTCTATGGCCTGCTGTACAATACTACAAACATGCAGCTACTATGTAAATACAGCATGACTGCACACATATTTTCAGTGTCCTGGTAGAAAACCGGTTTAAATGAAGATAATTAGAGAAAACATGAGTTTGTTATGCATTTCACTGAGTTTATGACGCCAGTGACTTCACCACCGGTGAAAAGGCCTCATGGCCAATTTTAAAGGCTACAGACCACTTAGCAGATCTCAGCCGGTCCTGATGCCAGTGACCTTGGTAATGAGGAGCAGCAGGCACAACAGTCATTAGGCCTAGCTATCTCCACCTTCAGGAACCATCTTTTATTTCCATAAAACCTTTTATCCATTTCTCTCTGTGCCGCTATACAGTCTAACACCGGCCGAGGGCCATTAATGACTACAGCAGTATAGCAAATGTCATTACATAGCTTGTCTTATCAATACTTCTAAAAACAGAACATCAATGGAAATAGAGGCAGAGCAGATATAATATGTTTCTGCTAGTGTCACAATCTTGTATGTCTAATTAAGCTGAGTTCAACAGAAAGACTGCATGAGAGGAGAGAGGAGAGAAGAGGGTGACCCAATTAAAACCAAATCGAAACTCAGACACACTCTACAGTGTGGCTCGTGCACACAATGAGCAGGAACCTGTGAAAACAAGGAGAACAAGCTTTTTAGTCCCTATAAAGCCCTGTTGCTGCATTAATTTTCTAGCCTAATGAAAGCCCCCCCCCCACACACACACACACACACACTTGCCTGTCAGTGTTCGGTTCATAAATATTGTCTTATTATGATCATCATGACGATAAGCAGAAAATTTCAGAGCCAATTACCAGAATGACAGGTGAAATGGGAGCATGCTGAGAAGAAATGAAGGGTTGCCATGGTGATATAGCCAAAGAGTCAGACTGTATGTGTGTGGTCATGTGACCAATATCTGGCTGAACTGCTGCTACGCTGTAGGCCCCATACACCAAAGGACACTTAACCTCAATCGCTGGCAGCAATCAGAGGCCCATCCAGTTGAATTTATTTGCTATTTCAGTCTGCGGGTCAGGCTGGCTGTGTGTCTGCTGCAGCTACTGTCAAAAACCCAGGACATTCTCATCGCATCTCTTTCTAACGGAAGTCCTGGAGAACTGAACACAGTCTTAAGTGAGGCCTTCATAGAATACTTTGACAATCTGCATTAAAAGAAGGCTTCATAGACCATCCAGAAGGGCTACTGTAAATGACACAAAACGCTCCAAATAATGAAGGTACAGTAGGTTCATATAAAGAAAAGGTTCACCTGCCCGAGGGTGATGTTAGCACTGCGTTTTGTCAGTGACATATCTAAAAATACTCACATTTTCTAATCTGTGTTCTGTTAACAGAGCACCTCTGTACCTACATGTGCTGTGTGTCCCACTATGTGATCCTCCCTTATTAAGAATACAATACCTTATGCACAGACAAGGATTAATATTTGAGAATGTGTAAAATGGAATTGGAAATGAAATGACTTGGATCAAAAGTTAATTAAGAAACACACCTTGCACAAATATATCTTTTTAGATTGTGCCCGTTCGTACAACAGCAAGAGGAGTTCAAGCTGGTCTAGTCAGCGGCAGACTAATACAAATCTACTCGGAACCTAGAGATGAGCAAGAAAGTGGTCTTTCTGTCTTTGTATTTGTCTCAATCAGAATACAAAGTCTACTTGAGGATGTACTTGAACATGTTTTTTCTTAGCGAATCACTTAATACAAAGTGAAAGAGTGAAGCTCAGTGGCTGCTTCGTAGGGCTACAAAAATCACTTTATCACATTATCACATTTAGAAATCATAAATATGTTTATCTTCTATTACAACTGATTAAAAGTCATTCAAAAGAGAAATGCAACATACAGCAATGCAGATGTGCCACTGATAATGATGCTGGAGTGAAGCATGTGGATGAAAATTATACAAATAAATAAATAAGCTCAAACAAACAGGAAAAATCATCCCACCAGAGCAATTATGGATCTAATCAGAGGTTTCTGCGTGAAGGTACAGCTCTCCTATCTAGCTCCCATTTGCATCATAACACAGTGTGCAATATTAATTTCCGAGTTTACTGCTTATTGGAAGTGCAAAGTATGAAAAGCCATTAAGGCCCCAAATAGGAAAGCAATTTGCTGTCACATGGATTCGGCTCTATTAAAAAGAAAAATCTTGTTAACCATTTGGAATTAGAGTCATTTGGCAAAAAGCATTCTGCCGCACTCAAGTAAAATAAGTAATTATGCTCCCCTTCCTTCTATCCCTCTCTTTCTTTCATTTGCACAAGTGAAGTGAGGAGTGGTGGATGGGGAGAGCGACTGGATGCAAAGGTAATTAAAGTTGTTGGCTATCTATTTGGTTAATGTAGGGATCAGGCCAGTTGAGAGCCTTGGAGACGAAGGCAAGATGAGAAACACATCCATTTTTCAGTCTCTGTCTAGCAGCCCCCAGGCTAACTCTCATTTGGTCTATACATCACCTATTCGAGTCCTGCAATCCACACACTAAACAGGGTACTATCCATACAGAAAAACTTGAACTGACTATTCCTCTGAGCTTATCTCTGTTTCATTTAGGTTCCAACTGAGTACAATCTCATTAGTAGTTTTCAGCTGTGAGTAGCCTACTGTTTAAATTAAACCATCTCTGCAGGCCCTGATGTTTCTGCAGATTACATACCGTGTACCTGAAATGAGCCGCCTGATCACAACATTTGTTACTCTCCCCTTAACTTTTTGCCATTTCCCAGTAACAGGTATGCCTGAAATGTGACCCTACAACAAAACAGAGGACACACATTCTGTTTTATTGTATATATCAGAGACACGCAAAATGAAAGCTGCAAACATGTCCCTATCTCATTCTTAGACCAACCATACTCATTTGGAGTGAACTCTTGCCCCAGACCTTTAGTTTAGCAGTATTTTCTGGATAGTGTCATGACCTCTTAATCATCATTATCCCAGCTCAATGGGTAACATATCCAACGTAGGCTTGGCTTTCCTCACTTGTTCATAGGGATGAAAGCCAAAAAAAAAAAAAAGGAAGAAAGAAAGAAAAAAGAAAAAAAGCGATTTATGGGGTGGCATGTATGGCTTCTAAGGTGTTTTATGGTTGGACCTGCAGGGCCTATTTAGGAAGCACTGCGTGCTCCGTCCTGACCACAGGTATTGATCGTCAGCAATGGCCATGGCGTGGCTGACTAGTTAAAGCCCTGCATGTGCCCTCACAGGGAGATGAAAATGAGGCCTCTGTGTGTAATGATCTGTGTATGAGCAGGGAGAGGAGGCCACAGAGACAGAGAGGAGGAGAAATTAAATCATTCCTTTGCTCTTTCAGGAGAGGCACTGCAGCCAGCCATGCTTGGCTGCTTAATGTGGGATCTGTTTTTGAGAGGAAAATTAAAAAGAGAGAGAGAAGCAAGTGAGAGTGGGGTAAAGAGAGATAAATGGCTGGATGTGGAGGCGGTAAATGAGAGCATCCTGATGCAGAGAGCTGTGTGCGGATGTCCCTAATGGGGTAGGCTGATGTGAGCTGTCTGGTAGCTGACCACCACGGTTACATAGCCTTCCTGCGTACCCCACACCAGACCCTTCCAGCACTGAGACAACTGCGCTCCATGCTAATTGGCAGAAAACGATGGTGCATAACAAGTACAGAAGAGACATTGGTCTAATTTGAGAAGGGGTGAAACGATGGATAAAATTCTTCTAATCATATGAGGCATTTTCTTGTCTGTGAGGCAGAGACTGCGGTTTTCTCTCCCTCCTCTGGAGAGTCTTGAGTCAAGACACACAGGGACAAAGACTATATGAACAAGCGGATTATGAATCCACACAAGCTTGAAGACAAACAGGAAAGCTGCTGCTCGCTTTCCTGTTGTTTCCTGGAATTCACTTACTTAAGTTGGTCAGTAAGCACACAGCCCGACTATGAAAGTTGCACAATTTTTTTACTTAACTGGGAATCATTAGGCACTAAAAAAAAAAAAAAGAACAACAACAACAAAAAAGGCTCATTCACTTATACTGTGAATACAAGTTTTAGTCAAACAGTGAATTTGTGAGTAGTCTGAAAGATGTGCAAATTGGACAATCACGTAGTGTCAAAATCACTAGAAAAATGGGCGTAGTTCAAGAATAGAGTGACACTTCCTCTACAACAGCTGAATGAACCAGCTTACATAGATGTGATGGTGGGTGTGAGGGTGCCAATCACTGGGAACAACTCACATTGTATTGCATTGTTTCCACTGGAGGAGGTCAAATAAAGTACAAAAACCTCTGCTGCGCACCATGAAACAAACAGTTCCAGAAGAACTAGAAAATGATAATTTTCCTCAGAAGAGCCATTTCCTTTGACACTGCTGAAGTGTTCAGAAGATCTGGAGGTAGTGTAAAGATATGGCAGGGAAGCACACAACAGGGACTGAACCTCTACGGCCTGCACAAGACCCTCTGCCTGACCCCATCCTCAAAGCCTCTCACTTCTACCCCACAGGGGTGAGTGCCTGTTCATTTCACCTCACCGGCCTTATTAACGCAGCCCTCTGCCATCATTAAGACGTTTGCAGTAAAATTAATTGAAAGACAGATTAAAAATAAATTAAGAAAAATGCGTTGCAGAATGCCTACGTGCACTTCATAAATCACCGGGGCAAAGCCAGGAGCTGGCTCCCCATAATTAACTGCAGACTATTTATTTTATCCTGACGGTATAAATTAGAATTCAGACGCACAGATTATATTAGGGCTGTCTGCCATGCGGAACTGCTGAGGGGTGTGCAGAATATTTTAAGGATACAAAGAGGAGAACAGAGAGAGAGAGAGAGAGAGAGAGAGAGAGAGAGAGAGAGAAAGGGAGAGAGATAATATGTAGAAAGGCAAACAATATGTAAATGCATACAAAGCAGAATGATAACATTTGCGTCCCATGGAGAAAGTATTTACTTAGGCAGTGTATAAAGAAACAATAGACAAAGCAATTAACAGCAACAATCAAGTGCATGATTAAATGAAACAACAAATGCCTGATTAAATGAACTGTGCCAATTGTTCCATCGACTCCTTGTCGGTGAGAACAGGATGCAAGTTTAACCGTTTCACCCGTGTTGCTTATACACACACACAAGGGCTGCGATCAGTCATAGAGCTGGTGACATAACACTGCCCAGGAAACCTCCTCTCATTCTTCCCTGCCGCTTTCCACTCTCCTGCTGTATCACAACCTGGCCACTTCACATGCAAATGCAGACTAAACCTCTTCTGCCAGTCAGCCTCAGACGTCCCCCACAGACACACTCTCCCAGCCTCTCTCTTGTGTCTCTGTGCATCCCTCTCCGTGCAACAGTCAGTGCTAGCCACACACTGCCTCCTCGTGGGCACAGTGCCCAGACTGGCACAGAGCCAGACCTGCTCTGCCACACTGGACTGGCAAAACGCTCGTTCTCTCTCCACACTCCAGATTCCCCGCACATCCTTTCATCAGAATGCCTGTGGCCCTCTCCTCCTCCTTTCTCCATCTTTATTCTGCACCACAGCTGAGATCCACACTTTGAAAGTATGCCCTCCAACCAGAGAGTAAAATAATGCTACCACTACTACTGCTGGGGAACAAATAAAGCACTCACACATTTGAATGCTTGGTTATTATGCAATCACACTGAAGGCAAAACCAAGTTATCTATAAACAATGTTACATCAAGGCACCTTACCAGGTATCAGGTGCATAGTACGGGAATATGAACAAGCACCGGAAGCCCTGAGATGTATTCAATTTTGTACATTTTTATGAATCAACACAAAAAGATGGAATTTGAGCTTCCTTGTTGGCAGTCGTTACACTAACAGATATGACAATACAATATGGGACTGTCAGCACACTCAAAGTTGTTCTTGATAGAAGATGGGGTATGATATGATCTGCATTGCAGCCCACAGCCAGGGGACAGACACTCTATATATAGAAGCAGCACTATACTACTGAATACAAACAAAACCACCACAGTAAACATTTTTAAATTTGAATGTCAAAATGATTAAGGAGTCTATATAAAAGATATTTGTACACTGTCATCCACAATATAGTATACTATTCAAATTGATGTGTGACAGACGGTTGAAACTGGCTTTGCAGGGGTGGGCAGCAAAAGTACCAGGGGGGCATGGCTCCCTTAGCCTGCTCCACCCCTTGGAGGCACCCCTGAGTTCATTTCACAAAGTACTGAACTTGCACATTAAGTTAGTCTTTGCAGCCTAAGACTCAAATAATCAATGACACTTATACATTGGATCATATTGAAAATAATCTCTGCAGTACACTCCCTGATTTTGTTATAGTGCAAATTCCCTGTTCCTGTTTCCTTGTGTCTGCTCACTGTGGATGTTTTTAAACTCATCAACAGTGAGCTCGGAGAAAATTCTAGGATTTATGGGCAGCAGTGGGCACAATAACAAAATCATGTAGTGTATCTTTAAGAATTAAGTTTTTTTTTTTTTTTTTTATTGTCTGTTATGCAAGTCTGCAAGTGTCCTACTGTGACAGCCTCACAGAGGGAGACTTGTGCACCGTGCTGCTCCCAGCACAGAATCCATTTAAATCCTACTGTTTCACAGGGTTAGATCTACTTCTCCTCTGAGTATAATGTCAATTTCAGCCGTGTGTGTGTGTTGTGTATTTGCGTTTTGATTTTTAAGACTCCAATCATGCCTGTTTTTTTTTGCAGGTCTACTGGGCTAGTGTGGAGAGGCAGACAGGAGGTGGTGAACAACCTGTGCTGTTGATGGCTGGTTGCTTGGCTTGGTTTCAGTTAATACAGGGGTATTTTAAGTACAAACAACAGCCCGAAGAGCTACTGTGTCCGCTCGCCTCATCAGCTATCAACATTACTATCACTGCAAAAACTGTACCCAGAATTGACGCATTTATAATGCAGCAAATGCCACGTACACAACCAAAACTCTACCCAACTGGTGCTAGCAAGGGTTATACCCCAAAATAACAGGCAGGTTTTTAACAGTCACAGCACGTACAGCAACCAGTCTGCCTCAGATGTATAATTTTGTTTCCCCGGTGAGTAAAACGCCTTGGAGGCGAGTGCATACGCAGCAGTCATGTTTGTTAAGATACATGGCTAGAGCCGGCCTTTTTTCTCAAGCACCGGAAAAACCAGTAAATCACCAGCAAAGAAAATAAATATATACTTATTACATTCTGCACACTGCATATATTCACCTCCTTAACATATTGCACAGGCACAGTGCAAATGTGCAGCGCTGCACACGGGCAAAAACATGCGATGAAAAATGACAGCAGGGAGGGGTAACTGCGGACCTGGAATATAATGGTGCGGTGGAGCGGAGGAGAAATAATCATACCTAGTGGTAGGGGATGAGGGGCGATGGGAGGAGCAAGAGGAAGATGAGTCTGTGCCCTGTAGCAGGGAAATGGAGCTCCACTGCTCTGCTGCTGGCTGCCTGATTCCTCAATAACACTGCACAAGAGCTCCCTTCAGCAAGGGGCAACAGCAGGCAGTGTCTGTATTCTAGAAATACCTTCCCCTGACACCCCACAGCCACAAGAGACACACACAGATGCTGTGATGTTGGACAATGTACTTTATAGAAGATACTGAAGCCGTAGTTACAATGGAACATACAAAAAAAAATGTTTGTTAAAAGCAAAGCAAATTATCAGGCAAATTTCAGCAATGACACTGATATTCCAGCTGGCTTTCGTTCTCCCAGAATTCTGGTTAGAGCTGAAACCATCCTGCAGTTCCCTGTGTGGCCGTTAGGTGTCTCTCTTTCACTTCGCATGGCTGAAGCGCTCTCTCTCTCACCAAGTGGAGCTCCTCTGCTCTGTATAATATATACACCATCATTTGAAAATGGCAGCTTTTTGAAAATTCACCTTGATTATCAGACATTAAAAGTGACTTCTCCAGAGCTGAGTGTCTGGCTAGGGGGATGGCTGCAGACGGCAGAACAATGCAGCAGGCTTGATATTAATGCCTGGCTGGGGTGTGCAGGGAGGAGAGAGGAGCCAGCCCTTTGTTCTCTCCTACAGCCAATTATTTTTTACGTGTGCCTCTTTTCACAACAACAAGAGAGAATTTAATTTTAATGCGCTCTCTGGAAAAAAGGGGAAAAGCATCTACAGTATTCTTAAACAGAGATAGGGACTAGCATCAGCGGTTAAGTATATATGCACACGTCTCTGTACGAGGCATAGACAGATGACAGGGGCAACAAGAATGACATCAACCCAAACACACACAGCAGCATGAATCCTCTCATGCAAAATGCAAAAACACATTCTGTCTCCCTCCCAAACCAAAGCACAACAGTATGCAGCCCTACCTTTATGAAAGAAAAACCAAAATGAGAAAAGAGACACCAAAATAAAACCACGGTTATTTCATTATACAGCATTATGGTGCAGTGGTGGGGTGAGCATTAACATGTGCATACCCAGGACACGATGATAAGAAAGCACACAGTAAAAATAGCAAGGATTCCTGATCAAATGGCATGAAAAATAAAAACCCAGGATTGCCGTTGGTAGGTATGTGGCCAAATATTTTTCTAATTGGAAGGGCACTTTATCTTGCTGTCAGAGAAGCAGTAAAAAGCAGCGCTGTTCCCAGAAGGAGAGGAGCACAGCTTGCTGGCCTTTTATTAGTGCTGGAGCTCTGATATATGCGTCTGCACTAGGCTTTCATCAGGAACCAGTGCCATAAACACACACACACGCACATACACACAAAAGAACAGTTACAAACTAGCCACGCTGAAACCATTGTTAAACAATTCAGCTGCTGTACTTTCTAAACATGCAATCAGCATACTCTCCACAGAAAATTACTGCCAAAAAGTTTTCCACAACAAACTGATGATGCCAGCAGTAACTGGGGGCATTTTAGGTTTACAGGTTAACACAGTGATAACACATCAATTGAAAAACTACACAAGAAAGCATTCAAATCCAGAAACAACAGAGCAGTGTACAGAGCAAATAAATGCCTCAGTATAACCAGACAGTGTAAAATGGTACTGTAACAAACTGGCAGTGTAAAACCATTAAGTCACTAGAGAATAAGAAAGCACAAACTACAGCATGCACACACAAACACAGCAGCACACACTCTTACATATGCAGTTCATGCAAACCTAGGTTTTGCACACTGAGGTACTTGAAACTGACTCATGCAGACAGACACAGACAAAGGCAGTCAGACTGACAGACGCATGCGCACACACATGCGCGCGCGCACACACACACACACACACACCGCACAGGCTAAATTAAATTTCAGTCCTTGGGCAGACAACTAAACTGCTTGTGTGTGGGACCTACTCTGCAGCACAGCAAAACCAATTCTCTGAAGATGGTGAAATTAAAGGGCACAATCCAGCCTGTTTATGGTCCTCATGCTCTTCTCCTCTCAATCAAATGTTTTATTAGCAATCATTTAGTCCTAAAAGTCATGTTCTTGGTAGGCAGCTGGTGTGATGACAGCAGCAGCCGCTGGACAGCCAAAACCACTCCAGCATTTAACACTCCCAATTATTTACACCTGGAGCTACTGATCTGCTAGGAGCTTTAACTGACCACAAGATACGTATACGCCATGTTTAGAAGGGGGCCTGCTTACCTTGTGCTTCCATCATGTCCATGTTTTCATATAAACTGTATCTTCAATAAGCCTCAAAATTGGTCATACAAGGAAGCACATGATTGAGTGCTAAGTAGCAGCTGACTATACAGAACATGTTTACCAGTTTGTAAAAAAAAAAAAAAAAGACCAGCAAGCCAGAGGGTGTCTGGAACTGGCTGAGCAAAGAGTAAATATAAAAACATTGTGATCCTACAAAGGGAATAATAATGCGAACAAAATGTAATAATAACATGAGACTTTATTGATCCGCTATGGAGAGCGCCTTGCCTCATAAAATCACTATATGGTTCTGTTGGCTAAGCAGTTGGGAGCACTGTACCTGCTGAATGATGTAGCCATGTTGGATAACTCTGCATGCAGTGGGAGGACATTCTCTTCAGTCTGGAGATAAGAGAAGAAAGCAGAGCACACAGTAAGATGACCAGTGTCTTGCTTTCACATTGTTGCTTTGTATTTCATATTTTATCTCCCTTGACATTTGGGAAATAGGCTTGTCACCGCATGTTACAATGCACTGGTGTGATTGTTTATTTGACAAATATATTTTGAGTTTTGACTCCCATTTAAATGAGTAAATGGAACTGAGTATGTGGTATAAAAGAACAAAGCAAAGACAGGTAGAGATTGCATTTACTATGGAAAAACATCCAGGTGGATGTTTTGACTCTAAATATATTTACCTACATGCATATGTGTGCACATTCACATGCATGCGCTGCCCCCCTCAACTCCTCTGTATATTGTATCATCGAGGTATCTCTTTCTACCCTCCAAACCCCCACCCTGCTCTGCTCTTCTCTCCTCTGGTGTCTGGAAGCAGTAATCTGTTCCTGAGCCAGCGCTGCTGGGATTAGGCAGCGACTGGAGATAGGATATATGCGTCATTAAAGCGGAGAGCATAGCGTTGCAGAAGGAGAGAGACAAAGTCAACAAAGGTGACACGGAGACAGAGGAGACAAATACCAGAAACCCACATGTGCCCACACGCACACACAGTCATACATGCACATGAGCATGAATAAAATAAAAACAAAACCTCGACTGCCTCCAAGCCTATACACGCGTCTGCCTGCGCCAACACACACACACACACACACACACACACACATCAAATCCTCTTTTCTCTCACATACGATTTCCTAAACCTCCAGTGAATAAGAATAATGTAGTGTTACTGTAATGGATGTCTGAGAGAGAGGCAATGCATTAAACCTAAGGCACTAATGCAAGACCATGTATATACACTATGTAGACAGACAGCACTAGTAATAACTCTGAATACTTTGTGAAGTAAAGTTGGTGTTTCTGCTTACAATGCTGCAGATACTCTCCTCTGCCTCTCTGTGTAATGTATGAATCAATCAATTCCACTTTTGAATTAGGAATTACAAGGACCAAAGCATTACTTTAGTAGCCTATAAATTGGCTGGTAAATAGCAATTAGATGCTAATAACTGTATATTTCCAGGCATTCATTTGAGTTCATTTGATTCAATCTGAGTAAATTGTTCATTCTGATATGCAACAAAGCTAAAATAAATCTCAATAATAAGTTCCATTTCTTATTACATATACACAATATGCAGCAATAATCCGTATGTGAGTATGCAAGTTTGAGATTTTTTTTACTTGAGTAATAAATCCTTACGCTACTTTTCAAATATTATCTTTGAGAAAAATCATTACCTGTGACTGAGTCTCTATGTAGGTGAGCCCACATGGCATCCGGACAAACAGTGGTTGTCTCACCCTCCTCCTGGTGTCCTGTGTCGTATCCTGACAATGTGTAACGGATGTAGGTCTTTGCCCCAGTTGAGTGCCCCATGCTGCATGCTGCAAAGACCACACCTGTAAGATAGACACAGACAAGCGTACATGCTTAAAGAAATAGTTTGAAATGGATTTGCTTATTCACTTTCTTGCTGGGAGTTACACAAGAAAAATGCAACCACTCTTGCTTTATATTTGTCCCTTGAGTATTAATAAACCTGAGGAGAGGTTTAGTTTAGAGGAAATAGCAAACATGACTGTCCAAAGGTATAGAAAATCTGTCTTGCAGCACCTATGGAGCTCACTTATTAACACTGTATATCTTTTTTTAATTGTCAAAACAACAAGTTGTGGTTCTATTGAGGGTTATGCGCTGGACTATTTCTTGGCCAGATATAGTTCTAGAGTGTTCTTTCTCAAAATGTATGCAGCAAAATGTGTAACTATTCTTTTGAATACAAATATATAAAATACACATGACACATGACTGCTTTCAAACAGAAAGTAACAGATGGGTTAGTGCAAGGGTTCCCCAACCTTTTCATGTCCAGGACCCCCACAATAGATGCACATTAGACCATCTGTCTTAAGGAATCCCCTCTGAGTATTTATATTTTTTAAATTAAGATTTACAAATTATACAGTCTTAGTCAATCTATGATCAAACCAGGATCACTATCAAACCCATAAAAATGACCAACCCTGTTTCTTCCCTTGTTCCAACTTTGAATTAATTGGATAAAAGTATTATTCTATTCTATTCCCCGCTTTTTCCTAGGGACTGAGCACTCAAGGACGTCTGTTGGTCCCCAGACCCCAGTTTGAAAACCACCGTGTTAGAGTATTATCTTCTTCTGATACTCTGGAGAGTAAGACCAGTGATGAGTGGTCCAGGGTACCAATCACTATCTATCCTCATTATTAGCACTATACACTCATGTATAAGACCCAACCCATATCTATGTATATCTATCTATTACGGTCCTGAGACTTCATACAGATTAAGAGAAAAGTACCAGAAGGTGATGGATCTCATGAGTATACAGTAGATCCATCAGTGCATGAATAATGTCACAAGCAAACATATACTGTATGTGAATGTTAAATATTTCATTTCCAAACCAGGGGCATAAAAATCCCTACTCATTTCCTTTGTAATGACACACAGTTGACTGAGACAAATCCAGCAGGCCAGAAATTTCAGAAAGAGTTATTACAAGATCGTTCAGAAAAAAAAAAAAATATATATTTTTTATATTTAAAAAAAGAATAGTTCAACAAAAGTGTATTAATGGAGACGGTGTATTTTGCACTATTTTTTACTTTTTTTTTTTTTTTGCCTTTTCAAGCTTTATTTCTGATAGAGACAGCTGAAGAGTGACAGGAATGCGGGGAGAGAGAGAGATGGGGAATGACATGCAGGAAAGAACCACAGGTTGGATTGGAACCCTGGGAAGGACTGAGCCTTCGCACATTGGGCGGCTGCTGTACTAACTGAGCTAAACACCGCCCCAGCTGGGTTGTTTTTTTTTTTTTTTTTGACATATGTGTCAAATTAATGCCTATCAAACGTTTCATAGTTTTAATGTGCCCATGACAGGACTAAGAACCAAACCAGTAACAAGAAAGAAAGAAAGAAATGCATATCAATCATCAATGGTTCAAACATTTTCAAGTATTCAGGCACCTAGCCCACAACCAGTGCAAACATTTCCATTTAGCACACCACCTGCAGAGAAAATTAAACTTTTAAGCAAAGATCTGACTTTCACCATACCATTTCAGTAGATCGCCACCTGATTGCAAGCACCTCTGCAAGGTCCTTACTATATGAAAAAGTTTGGCCAAGGCTAAAGCTATTTTCTCTGTAATTTGATTCAGTTTTAGTTTTGTAGTTCACATTCTAGTCTAGTTCAAGTTTCTTTTTTTATTTTGCAAAAATGTCTTTTTGCAAAAGTGTCTACAGGGATTTTTAGACAAAAATTTCCAATTGTCCATGATCATTTTCATGAACAATGACAACACTGTTTCTCACTAATTTTTCAAACACTACCTGTTGTGCCCATTGCCTGGGCAAGCAGAGACACTGAAGCCAAAACTGAAGCCATGTCTTGTTTTGTGTATGTACGTGCCTTAGCATAAACAGCTGAAATGTTTATCAATAAAAATGTAAATGCAATGCACAATGTAGTAACTTTTAACTTAACATTAAAAGGATCTGCAACAAGGCAGAAACTTCCATCATGACCGGCTACATGATCATTAAATCTGGATATGAATGAGAACTACGTAACTATACAACACTCACAGGAACACACACTGCAGATACAGTAAGTACGCACAGTGACAACTGTGAATTTACAAAATTTAAAGATTAGAAGAAATCTGACTTCCATGGATCTTGACATACATGCAACAATGGATGCGCTATGTTGGATCAGAGACCCCATTTGGCTGTGACACTGTGGACGTGTGTTGGTCATAATATATGGTAATAAACTGGTCAAGCTAAGCTGACCTGACCTCTCCACTCCAGTGTACATTCCATTAGTGCTTCGTTCTCTGCCTCCACAACAGCTGAGGAAAAGAAAAAGACAGAGGTGACACTTCAACATGGCACATTAAAATCTAAATGCCATATACACACAAAACTCGAGGACAAACCTTTGACATTTGACATGTTTAGCGACCTCTGTATGCGACTGAAAACATTAAATATTTTAAGTATTTAAAAGAATACAATCAGTTTTGAAAACAGTCCTATTGACATTTCTTTTTCTTAATACTTAATAGAATACTGCAACTCAACAACACAAATATACAATTAACAGTTTTCAACTATCTGACTTGTTTTCTAACTTGGCAGTAAACTTCAGAAAGTTGGGATGCTGCAGACGAATGGGCGCCAGCTGTAGCTGCCTGACATGTATTAAATGGTCTTGACAGCTGATAATCAGAAAAAGCAATCATGACTTATTTGAAACAGAGCCAGATGGCAGACAGTGTCTTCATTCTTCTAGCACCCAGCAAATGTGGCTTGGAATAAGTAAGCTAAAAGGATAAATGTTTTTATATAAATTAAAAGAAGTGGCTTTTGAAGGACACATTTTTAGATTTATCTTAAGTGATTTTTTTATTATTTATTTTACTTGTAAATTGTTATCCCTGTAGAAAACATATGTGGCTATATAGGCTAACCTTCTATGTCAGTAGATTAAACAAACAAACAAAAGCTACAATGGGCAGAACAGTTTGAATTAGGAGTATGTACACAATTTGACAAGCAACAATCATAATTTGCATGGAAGTTGGACAGGTACTAACTGACTGGGAATACTTGGTTTAAATGAAAAGAAAAATAATCACTGCACAAAACCAACATGACCACTGAGGATGTTTTTTAGGACCTTTAAAGATTTCATGGATGACTTGTTTCTTACTGCTGCGATATTGTATTGCCATTAAAGTCCATTTTAAATCACATGAGCAACATGTTTATGGAGATGCTGTGTTAAAGGTAATCCCGTGGTGTTTAATATAAACAAACATGCCTGCTTTTATGTTTGATATTTTCCACCAAAGTGCATTGTATATGCTCAAATCAAACAATTTTCTACACAAATTTCTATACACGGTACATGTGCACTTCTGTTGCAAAATAAGGGGAACTGCCACTAGTGGCCAACGACTCCACAGGGTATCTTTAATTTGAAATGGACTGAAATTAAGTTTCAGAAACAATTTACAGTCAGCAGCTCCGGGAGAGTTTTAGTATCAGAGCGGGTAAAAAGTGAGTCAAAGTGGTGGGGGATCATTACAGCCAATGACGTCTGGAAGAATGGTAGGGCAGAAAGACAGAAGACAGAAAAAATAAACATAGATTCTCAGAGTAGCTAAGGCAGCACTATGAATGTTCCAGTCAACAATACTGAGAGAGTGCGACTGAGATGACACCTCAGGCTCTGATTGAACGCCACAAACAGAGTCTGCCCAGAGGCTTAGCAACAGGTGACACAGACACCATCAATCAACACAGTCAGTGATTCAGATTGGTCAGTGTTTTTTCTCGAGGGAAAGTGGCAAGCAGCATTTTTTCTTTGAATGCATGTCGAAAACCTCAGTCATCAATCATCAGAATCCTGGGTTTGTTTTGCCTGTCAATGTGACTAAGTACCTGTTTGTCATACAGAACATGTTTGTCTGTTGACTCCACTGCTTGTGCAGTGGACATAGTGTACACCCGCTTACCTGTCTCTGAGGTACTGTTTTTTTCTTCCTGTGTAACATCTGTGGACTTAAAGCAACACAAATTGAAGCGAATGGCATAATTTTTGCATCTTTTGGTGATCTGTCTGTTTGTCGTCAATGTAGACATATATACATTCTTACTGTGACTTCAAAAGCTGCATTAGTCTAGGTCAGATGGCACCAGCAAAACCGTATTCAACAAATATGAACTGATGCGTTTGATGGAAATATTTCAAACATACTCGTCAAAATGCTGTTCTGCTACTCAAAATGCACTGATAAGGATGGGCATATGAAGCATGATGAGTCTGAGTCT
This sequence comes from Protonibea diacanthus, assembly GCA_028641955.1. NCBI lineage: Eukaryota > Metazoa > Chordata > Actinopteri > Sciaenidae > Protonibea > Protonibea diacanthus. The sequence goes on along the minus strand of CM053976.1, from coordinate 23,077,470 downwards.
GAGGCCTGCTGCAAAACCCTTGGCCTAGAAGTTAGCACTATACCTGACTCTGGAGCTCCTGGGCCTGCTGAGTCTGGCTCTGAAGCTGCTTTTGGTATTTGCTGCATGGGACTCTGTTCCTCCCGAGATCCAGACAGCTCTCCTGCAGTTCAGGCAGCGACTGAAAGATCCTTGTTCCTGGATGTCCAGCTATTGAACCACAAAAGGAGGCAGGGCAGCGAGTGGAGGAGAAAAATCAATCCAGTACTCAGAGCCTATCCTCATGCGCAGCCAACCTGCTCACTCTGTAGCTGAGGCTAAGATGCAAAAATGGTTCCCCATCCTCCAGTGAAGACACTCAGAAATATGAAGCTAGCCAGAGTCCTGTCCCTGCAAGGGAAGGCCTAATACCTGCCTTCATCTGTAAATTATGTATCAGGAGGACTGCAGAAGATAAAACGTGAATTCTTTTAAACCAAATTCAATACTCATTCAAAACACATTTACACAGTGAAATAACAAACAATACACTTATTGATGGCTAGGATGCAGTCTTTATTCTAAAATATACTAGTTGATCATTCACTATGTAGGGTAAAACATTCAATAATAAGAAACTAAAATGTATGTTCTTCAAAAAACAGGAAAACAAAAGGTTCAGGTAGATTTTCATAGTTCATGTTATTGAAAATAATTACAAAATAAATTCTTTCAAAATCTATCAGAACAGATTATCAATGAATACAGATTAAACACAAAAATTACCAAAAAAAAACCCTGAACAAATGTATGACTCAAAGACAACATGAGAGTGTTACATTATGTGAACTATACTATGAGAGTTAAATATGAATGCTTTACAGAAAAATACTAAAATCGTGCTGCTGTAGAATACAGAGCTATGTAGCTATGGTAACTAGCAAACAATGACATAAAGCGTTGTTCTAAAACTGGCCGCTAAGTGTGCTAACAATATTAAACAGGCCACTAATTAATACTACCTTGGTGTGCTAAATCAGAAGAGGGGAAAGGATGGAGGGGGAAAGAGAGAGAGAGAGAGCCAAAGACAGTGAGAGAGAGAGGAAGAGGAGGGAGCTTGCGAGAAAGGAAGGGAGGACAGTAAGAGTAAGACAAACAGACCTAGCGGCTGGTTCACTTGGATGGAGGCTTTAGTCCAGTGTGCCTGATGAAGCTGCAGTGTCGTTGTTGCAGGAGGAATCATAACCAGACAAGATGGAGACCCAGACAGGAACCAGGACAAACCATTATTTAACCATCAGCACACAGGCTGGAAAATACTCCATGAAATCAACAAAAAACAAGAAAAAAAAAAGAATTTATTTCCAGACGTCCCCTGTTCAAAGCATTGTGCCATCTCCGTGTCCAGTTTTTCTTCTCGGAATAAGTCAAACAAAAGAGCCTGGCGGTTATTCCCAAATTAAAAACACAGATTATGCAGAAATCCATTTCACGGAATCGCTTAAAACGTGTCTCATCCGTTAGCACTCTCTTTCTGTATGCGATCCACACCGATAACCCTGGTCTTGCTTTCTTTCCCTCACAATCGCTCCCTCTCTCTCTATTCTCCCCTCCTAAACTGATCAATACTTCATTTAAATCATGACATTAGCACACTACTAGTGGTAAAAGAGGGCGAGAACAAATACAAATGAGCTCCTTATGTTAAGTGACATAATAACTGATATTTAATGTCCGAACACTGTAGGATTTCTTAGAATTATAATGCGAAAAACAAAGACAGAAATATATGCAAGTGTGCGGGGGCTGTACTGCTGTTTTGATTTGAGCTCCAGAGCCTCAAACTGATCAATACACATTTAAATCTAAGCTGAGGAGGGCTATCACAATATCTCTCATCAGAAAAAGGCAAACATGCTATCCCAATTATCATCTCAAATGACTAGTGTCGAAGGAACACAAGCTGGATGCTGAGAAAGGAATATTTCATATTTATTCAGCAGAATTTTTACATTAGCACCTGAGCGCATAATTGCCTAATATATATGCACACTCACACTTTTATCTATTCACATAATTCACAATGAACGCAATCAATACTGCCCTCTCCATACTCTGCTCCATGCTCATAAAGTGCGTCTGCATTAGATCATATAATAAGCCGTTCAGAAAACCCCAAAAGAGACCGGCTAATTTCCTGGCGCTCATTGAAATTGCGAGCGAGACTAACTGGCTAATCTTCCTGTTCGTCATTAAACCCGGATATTTACCTGAGCAGCCTGAGAGTCACGGGCCTGGTGAGAGAGCAACACATCTCTTTGGAGTCACTGGATGGTCTCATCCCGCTGAGATAACAGAAGAGAAGACGATCAGGTCAGGTTTTCTCCATTCCGAACATGGGTGAACAGAGGCGAGGACAGGAGAAAAGAGAGAAGAGAGAGGGGCAGACCGTAAGCCCAACACTGGGCGGGAAGTGGTTGAAAATAGAGCCGAAGTCGATCACTCGGGGGAACATGCACTTACATATAGTCTGCCGCCAATGTCGACCAATGAGCAATTAGGCAGACAAGACTAAAGTTATTGATCGGGGGTTCAGGCTCTTTTCTCAGGGCTAACTAGCCTGCCTGAGGTTGTGTGATGGCTGCTACAGCTGTGGACTGCAAGACAGGGAGGGCAGTACAAGAGGAAGTGGGAGGAAGGGCAGGGCAGATCTTCCTCTCCTTAGGCCTTGAGGTCTTGAGCGGGGAACTGGACATTACCATTTAGGCTGCTATTGATTGCCACAGGCTTAATAAGCCTTCATATCAAGCAGTCACTCACTGAAAAAAAGCACTTTGATTGGATGCATACATCCAATCAAAGATATTATGGGAAGCAAAGAGCAAAAAGCACCAATGACAGTAGCTATGAGGTTTGCTGTTGCATACAGGATAATTAGAGAGATCAACGTCAAGGAACAATTTAAAAAATGTATGCTATGTAATACCTACAAAGTCAACAAGTACAAATGTAAATGCTTTTGCAAATCTACAAGTACGCTTAACGCTTAACGCACTGTTCTCTAACTGACAACTAGGCTCAGTGATTGCACACATCATCTCACAAGTCTTGCCCTTATAGATTACAGCACTCATGTACATTTTTACAAAACCCATGTTCCTTTTTGAGATCCTGTTAACCAGTCTGATAGCTAACAAAGTAATTAACTGTTTTGTTTGTTTCACCAAAGACAATCTATAACAACTTAAGTATCATTTAACTAACTTTCTTGAACATCTCTGGCACAACACAATTACTTTCATCCATTCAGATGATGTTCACGACACTTCGAAACAAGATTTGGAATTACACAGTATATACAGAAAATGTATACTGTTTCATATGATTGGCACAGATTGCAAAGTGTTATCTTCTGTTGAAACAACAAAGCAGCTGGTTTTGTTTCTGTCCTCTCCTTCTGGGTTTTTTGTACTGCATTGAGCTTTGTTAACAACGGCTAGGTTAGCCAGCTTATAGGTAATAATGACACAAAGCAGTAACATACTTTTGAAAAAGGAGATGACTTTTCTTTTTAAATAACTAAGAACTAAAGAAAAGAAAAGAACTGTGAGATAAAATACATACAATATTGTGATTCAAGAGTTGTACAGCAGTATGCATAGAAAGAAGTAACTCATCAATTGTCCAAAAAACAGAGATCACACAGCTTACATGCCAAGTGTATTATAGCACATTTATCTGATTATAAAAGAATGTCACAGTATTCTCTATGTACATATGTCATACTGAACAAATGCTTTCCATGGCCCAACTAATGAAAAGAACTACACCCCTTTAAGGATGGTTTAACACAAATTAACACAAATATCAAAATAATAAAAAAATAGATGGAATATTTCCAGCCTGGTTTTATTCTTGAAACTACAGATAAAAGATTTGTATAACAGAACTGTTCCAATTATTTTGTCCATCCTTTGTACCTCCTCTGCCAAGGACATTATTTCGATTCAAAATCACTGAATACTGTTTTTTAAGAATGCTCCATTAAAGAGGTAAAAGAAAAAGAGTTACTGTTATAAAATATCACCAACCCTTGGTCACTTACATTAAACATTGCTTTCTCTTATCCATTGTCATTTTAACAGATGACTAAATGACAATGTTTAACATCAGAAGGGTACAGATGCTCTGTACATACTTGTCAAAATGAGAAAAGGAATGAAAAGCATTCTATGCAACAGCAGTGTTTTTGCTTTCACTGTGGCTTGTGCCTTTATATGCAGTCTTTTCTTGTGTTTTGAAAATCAATTCTGATATTTTGGAAGAGAGAGGCATGATAATGAAAGGGCACATAAAAAAAACCTCTCTCTGAGGCGATTGCTCATTCCTTACAGCTTCCATTGCCTCTGCATCAGAAGGACACCTTTAATATTTGGACTTTATACGTCACTCTAGGCTAAATCCCTAGCAACCACCATAGCAACATACTCTGAGTTCAACGTGAAATGCATGGCAAGTTCCCTCCTGCCACCAGCCAGAGAAAAAAAAATCACAAGAAAGAGACAGAAGTGCCTGAAAGACCTAAATTAAGTGGAGCTGAGAACACGTAATGACACGCTGCAGAAATGTTCATATCAATAATCACACACTATTGTGTGTGACATATGCCACACAAATCACAGTATAAACTATAAAAAATACGGCTGATATAACTAATGTGAAATGCAGGTAGTGATGTCATGATATCAGGGTTTCATTAAATACTTATTGTGTAAAGTTAAGTGTTCATTATTATCATGATATCTATAGAGAATTTGAATAATAATAATGCTATCAGTCAAATTCATATTTGAATTTTATTGTGTATTTTGTCACTTTTCTGCAGTTTTCCACTCAAATGGCATTGGCATTAACCAACTACTATGATGGGAATGTGAACCACGAAGTCAGATTGAGTTATTTATATGATATATGATCTTGACCCTAAATGCAGGCAAAAAACGTAGACCAGTAGTTATTCTGTTCACATATGGAAGACATGCATAGCTAACATGGACTATTTTTGAGCTTGTCGAGCTGTGCTGCCTCTTTTTTTTTTTTTTTAGCTTTATTTGACAGAGACAGCTTGAAGAGTGACAGGAAAAGTGGGAAGAGAGAGATGGGAAATGACATGCGGGAAAGAGCCACAGGTCAGATTTGAACCCTGGGCCGCCACAGCAAAGACTGAGCCTTTGTACATGGGGTGGCTGCTCTACCAAATGAGCTAAACAAAACCCAATGTGCTGCCTCTTTTTGACGATACAACCAATCTCACATTGGTAAATACATAAAAAAAAGTACAGTACAAGTCAAAAGTTTGGACACACCTTTACATTTAGTGTTTTATTTATTTATTTTTTTTAATTTTATTTATTTTGTAGATTAACACTGAAGACAACAAAACTATTTTAAAAAAAACATGGAATTGTGTGGTGAACAAAAGACGACAGCTTTGAAGGTTTATGAGGTAGACACTGGGAATAGTTTTCAATTAACAGGTGTGTCTTGTCAAAAGCTGTTGTAGTTGAATTTCTTGCCCTCTCCGTGTCAATTTACAATGTGGAAAATAATACAAATAAAGAAATAAAACGTTAAAGAAGAAGGTATGTCCAAACTTTTGGTTGGTACTGTGTGTACGTAGTATATGAATAAGTATAGGCTTGTGCAAACACATGGTAACACAGGTAAATAAGCTCTACGCAGTATAAACCAGTATAAACAGGGTGGAACAGAACTTTTGATCTCACTATTTTCTTCAGCAAAGACAAACAGATACAAAGACATAGCTTAATACTTACTGTTTACTGTATCTACAAAATGAGACATGTTTACTATCAATAAGATGTTATAATCTTTAAAGATTTAATGTAATGGTGTTAAAACAATGTGTTCAAAAACCTAGCCACAAAACATTGACGCACAAACTAGCCACTGGTGACAGTGATGTCGCAATAAACAAATATTTTTTTTTTTACAAGGAAACAACTTAATATATTGCTTTTAATTATTTGGAAGGGACGAATGATTAAGAATTCAACTCCTGGGGTCTGGGGATATTGCGACCAATACGTGCCCAAAAACATATCTTGCAATACAGTGAACCAAAACTCAGACAGCATATTTTTACTTGTATGATATTGGTTGAATATTTTATCCTTCAGTGTGGCCCAGAATTTTACAAGAGATATGGGGCCAAAAGCGTTCTAGACCACGTCAGCAAGTGGTTCGAGTGACTGGATCACAATGTATCTGTATCTGTGTGTGATTAATTAATTTACACTTATATTTAGAGCGGTCCACTCGTAATCGAATCATCCAAGACCACGTTAATACCAGATGTAGATCGAGAGTTGCGTGTCACAAAAGGTAACAGTTAACTGTGCCAGGAAGAATCTGTGTATTGAACCATATTTTGGTAAAAATGTAAGCATCTGGGCGGCGCTTAGCTCAGTCGGTATGTGAAGGCTCGCTGCGGCCGGCCCGGGTTCGAGCCCCGACCTGTGGCCCTTTGTCGCATGTCATTCCCCATCTCTCTCCCCACATTTCCTGTCACTCTTCAGCTGTCAAAATAAAGCTTGGAAAAAGCCAAAAAAATAATCTTTAAAAAAAAAAAAAAGTAAGCATCTGAAACATACAGGTGAGTGGGACAGTGGGGAAGTGGGTTATTATGGAATGGTTTGACACATTTGCATTGTGACTGTTATGAATTCCCACTAATTATACAGTACCTTTCATCCCTGGAGCCAGTATTAAAGTCCACGGAGGTTGAGTGTTTGATTGTGTTTTCATGTGTTACAGTCCTTTACAAAGAAGGTATCCTGTTAAAACACTGAGAAAAGATAAACCCAACGCTGTCCATGAGTATTTATTGCCAGTCAGGGCAAAAACACACTCACTAAGGTGCTCTGAGTAGCTATTAAACAAGTGTGGAGGTGACCTCTGGTTTAAAGCGGCTGTATCTCTGACAGCCAAAGCTGTAAAGGCCATCCTAAATGGATTTCCTAAAGTTTCATTCAGGAAAATAAAAATGGAAAGTAATTCAGAGGCAAGGCTGTACAAGAAAAAGCTGTGTTTCAATCACACACTAGGTTGCTTAAGTGCTTCCGAATTCCTGCTCTTTCTCTATGGAGGACCATGGTACCCATGTTTCAAAAGCATGCCTTAGCCAAAAAAAAAAGGACAAAAACTGCAAAGAAAATATTTCACAGCTTTGATTGAACCAAAGCATTGACAGCAGTTGGAGTGTCCGGAGTACATGAAAATGTGTGTGTGTGTGTGTGTGTGTGTGTGTGTGTGTGTGTGTGTGTGTACCCAAATGGTATCCATGTGGCTAATTTAAGAAATCATCTTTACCATTGTGTCGCATCTCATCTTCAACAGATATTGAATTAAACAACACTTCTACCAGAAAGGTTCAACTGTTTACAAAAAAATGAGTGTATCACTAATCCCAAATTATCTGTGTGGTAAACATGGAATAGTCACAATTAAACTAATTAGAAATATTACACCACTACTGCAACACTTGGAATGCAGTATACATGAAATGTCCTGTAAATATGCTGTATATATATCGTTGTCAGAAAATGTTAAATCTATGCTCTGTAATGTAATGTAAAATACTGCACTCTATGATTCAAGGTCTATTGCTCAAACACAAGAATAATAACAATATGAGCAGCAGTGGCTGGTGGCAGCTGCAGTCTGAAGATGGCTAGCTGTTAAATTCATTTTGCCACTGTATTCACAATGCAGCCGCGCTATTATGAGTTAAAGGGATGAAAAAGAAGCGCATATTTAAATGAAAATCTGGAAACACTCTTTACCTGACCCTTTAGCCTTTGAAGTGACAGAAGCTTTGTGCAGCAAAAGCAGAGAAAGGCTCAAAAGCATGGCCTGATTCAGCTACATTGCATCCAATCTTAAATGCAATTAATAAACCTCACAAAGGAGGATTATGCTGACAGGATTATTTTCAACAACAATGCAGCACCCGCCGCCAATTACACACACACACACACATGCTATTCATGCAGAAGCAAAGCCTCTTTAATTCAAGCACACAACAGCTTTCTAACTAACACTATCAGCACTACCATAACTGAGTTTGCACTGAAATGACCACAGCAATTTCTATTAAACTATGACTTACATTTCATTAAGTTTACTGTTTATCCACGTCTTTATATTTTGTGCCTTCACCATACAAAAAATTCCATTTCTAGTGTGTCAGACTTTTTCCTGTAACTTATCTCTCTCTGGCCTTACCTAAATCATCTATAACACGCATACAGTATAGTGCAGCACCAGTAACTCAATCAGCTCCTGTGAACTTTGCAGAAGAACAGAAATGTTTGCCCTGTTCCAACATTTGATCTCAAGCCCCTGACAAGGATCTTAAACTGTCTGCAGGCAAATGAGAGCTGTCTGGTACTTCTCGGGGGCAATACTAAATCAAATTAGTGAAAGCAATGTTAATTTCAAGCAGCATTTCATTAAAAAGGAAAAGATAATCAGCAACAAAGACTCCATGTCCTTCTGGCTAATCTAATAATGCTTCGTTTGTTTGCTTTAATCACATTTAACGATTAAGAAGCAGAGACAGGGCTAAGTCATGTAGACAGAGGGATCTCATAATCTGCCTGTCATGGCCACCATCTGATTTCCTGCCATTCGTCACAGTATGGATGGAGGGACAGGCGGGTGGTGTGTCAACCCTCAGCTGACGTCTTGAGAGGTGCCCTAACCCCAGGATGGGACTGCTCATCTTCAGAAGAGAGGAGGTCCAGGTATCACCTTACCTTAAAGAGTTTCAGTACTGAAGCCAGGCCACTGACAGACATGGCTATTAGCTCTGAATTCTGGGAGCCTGGCTAAAAATATAATCTTCTTAGAGTTTGGGGCAATGCCAGAGATCAGGAAACATCTGTATAACGTTAAGTTCTGTCATGTCAGTTTCCCATCTTCCACTGACAGTGAAATACACACCAACTGACCCAAACCAGTCCACAATACACAGTAATGCTATTCGACAGAAGAAACTTGCAATAAAAATCTTTGTGAAACTTATTTTTATTTTTGCTGAGCCTGAGAGTTGTTGAATCACTCAGTGTGTCTGAGTGTTCATGGTGCAGTTGTATTGGAAAACACTGAATTGAGAGGTCTGTCTAATATTTTGTTCGTCGTGTATTTAAACGGGTTGAGTTACCACCTCTATGATGTAGTCTCAAAAAGAATCATACTTTTAGTAAGGTAGTTGTTCTATATTCTGTTGAATAACATTATAATAATATACATAGGTTTCTATTTTTCTGGTTATCTACAGCATTAAATTGGTTACTGCTGCTGTTTAATACTGCTTGTTCATATAATATGCACCGCTCTGTTTATTAGACTATGAAGCTTTTCTTTAAATTATTAAAAAGGAATTCACATTCTGAATTTATTTTGAGAAGTGCTGATACTGATATTTAGTATCAGTATAGTGCTGATATTTAATTATGTAGTGCAACCTGAAGTTAAGTGGTTTTCTGTATTTTTACTGCATTTAAGAAATCCACCAGGTAGCCATGTTTCATGTGGTGAGTTTGCTATTTGAGTATTTTGCTGCATAACAGGAATTTGTGGTGACTCTCTTTTTCTGCAGCTGGGACTGTAAATGGGAGTTTGCTGAATAAGGAATAGGGAATGAAAACACTTATGGTGAATTTTAAAAAACCTCATCAGATCCTCCTCCTGCAGAAAACATTAAAATAACTCATTCCTCATCAGTGGCTACGATCACTTGAATGGAATCAATCAATTGTGTTCCGCTTGGCTTTGCTCTTCTTTGCTCTTCGTTTCCAAATCCAATCTCTTCCATGTCATCTCAGAGCACATTTATAAGGGCCCAGCCTCTTGATTATCTCCCTCCCTCGCCTCAACTCCCCCGCTGCTGCATGCTCCAATGTATTAAATTAAATGAGGTGTCTGTCCAGGTCACCCTCGCCCCAGCCTCCCACACCCCCCGCTCTCACTGCTGGTAATCAAGGGAGAGAACCCCTCCCTGCTGGTTTTGTGCCAGCCAGGCTGCATAAATTAGCATTAATGAGGGCTGGAAAGAACTGCAGTAAAGGAGGGAGGGAAGGAGTGAAAGGAGTGAAAACAGAGAATGCGGGCGGGTGGGCGGGGGGGGGCTGCAGTTACAGCTTCAAACTGAACACCCACAAAAGGTTACATTTATGTGTCGTCCTTTTTTACACCTATCTTTCCATCCTGTAGGCTAGCCACTGTGTTTCCACTGGCTCTCTCCCATAGACAGGCTTGACAAAGCTCTGAGGAGTAAAACAGTGGTGGCTTGGGTCCTGACAATAAATGAATCATAGATGAAGCTGTGTGAACACTGTTAACATAATCCCATGGCTCAAGCTCAAAAACACTGCAGGGCGATAATGTCTTTGTTGTTCATCAAATATTGATGCATACATAATTATTTAAGTATAAGTGCACAGATGGTGAGAAATATGTAGATGCATTTCAGCAGCAGAGGCATTTTTAGTATCGGCTTTATGAAAGCAAATTTGATTCTGGTGGATCTTATTAGACTTAATTACCTAGGGGATACATACAATTATCTTGTCATAATACAGCGTTGAACGTGTGACATGTGTTATATCGACAGTATTTGTGTGTATTCAGTTGACTGTGATTATGTATGAAAAACTGTCAAAGCAGCATACTGATGTACAGCGTACTGTTGCCGTTTGCTCCTCTCCCCTTCGCTCCCTTGTAATCATCCGTGATAGGTATGACAATTACGGGAAAAATCATCGCATCACTTCATTCTGCTGCTCCCTAACTTTAATTGCTTAATGCATCCTTTACTGCTGCACCGCTCTGCTCATCTCAGTTTCCCCCTCCATCTCATCATTACTCCCCACCCCTCCTGCATTTCCCATCTCCTCCACTGCCACCTCATTTACTACCAAGTTCTTCCTGGTAATTAAAGTTGAACTACATGTAGCCCTCTAGTCTGAGGGTGGCAAATTGGCACAATCAGCCAATAACTAACCAGTGTAGTGTTTTCTTTAACTTTCACACAGGAGCTAGCTCTAACAATATATCCCGTTAGCACCTGTGAAAGAATGCAGTCCCTAACACCACACTGAGAGCAGGGGTGCAGGCCTGATGTGTGTTCTGTGGGCAGCAGGGAAGGTTGACGGATTGAACACACTGAAGTTGCAAACAAATAGCTTACTCTTTCCTGGAACCTGTTGACATGGTGAATACAGGATGAGTTGCCAAAAGAAATCAATCTGATGCTGGCAAGAAGACAGTATAATAATACTATACAATCCAACACTACTGTAGTACTATACTGTACCAACAGTGTATGAGAAATACCACCAAGCAGGATAAAAACTATTGTTGAATGAACTGCAACAGAGACTATGAGGGTCATCCTGAGTAATATCAGGATGTACAACAATGTGTTACAACTGTAATATGTAATGTCATTACTGTAATTATTGTTGAGTAATTAGTGAAGAATGAAATGTGAAGTAACCAACATTGGTGCTGAACAAATCCAGATGTTTAGGATGGAATCGGTGGAACAAGGCTATGGTGACTGCTCCATTTTTACTCCTTTATTACTGTAAACTAGGGCTAATCAATTACAAATTAAATGGGGCCAGATTTTAAATCCAGGAAATAAAAGGGAATTTTCAACAACCTATTTAAAGTTTTTTTTTGTTTGTTTGTTTTGGATTTTTTATGTTCGGTATCAGTTTTATCTTAGAACCCATTGACAGTTATATACATGATGTCATGATTTTTTGTTTGTTTGTTTTTCTAACAGCGTTTCATCTGCAACATCTGCATCATACAGTACATTTTTAATAGTTGATGTCATGCTAATATTAAAATTGTCGTGATTTACCACAGCCAGCATACATTCTTTAATAGTTTTGGAGTCTGTGAATGGCCTTTTCTTCTTTGCTGAGATCCCTTCTACACAAAAGGAAGCTGCTGTAGGTCTCTCTTGGTCTGTGCATGACCAGGGTAATACTGCTCCGATAATAAGATGCAATTAAATTCTTCACTTTAACTCTCCTGTGATCTATCTGGAAAGTTTTTTCCATAAAGTTTGGTGTTCCTCAATGTAGTGCTTGAGAATATTCTTTAACATATTCACTGCAAATTAAACATGCTGGTTTGGTGTCTGAACATGGAAACATTCCACTGTGCTCTGTTAAAGCATACTTCCTAGAGTACATTGTTGCAAATATTTAAAAAGAGCAAGTAGGCTATCAACGCTGGCAGCAAGAAGGAGCAGGCAGAGCTGCTTTTCAGTAAAAAAGTAACAAAGATGGAAAGAAGAAGAATTAAAAAACTAGGCAAGCCAAGTTTGCTGGACTGTGAATCAGCTGAGACTAGAGTGTAATGAATGTAATGTCAAGGTTAAAGGTCCTCTCTGCCTGTATGGTGGTATTGCTTTTAGAGTTATAATCTTGAAGAGTTCAATACTGCTTGATTTGGCAACTCCAGTAGTAACAGCAACCGCGGAGCAGCTACTTTATCAAAGACTCTCTGAACACATTTTATGCTGCCTCATCTACACAGCCAATACCAATCATTTTGGCATTTTGGCAGCATAACCTTGACTACACTATATACATACACATGTACACCTCTCAGCCATCTGCACAAGGAATTCAAGGCAATGCTCAGAGAGGAAATAATGTACAAATCAGCTTAGGGGGTTGAGGTGCTTTATGTCCTTATATTAGTTAACATGCAACAATGATGCCAACACTGGGCTGCTTGACAGCGCTGGCAGCGTAAGAGTTAATCGCAGTGGGCAACAACAGTAGAGGAGGTTGTACCACCAACTGGTTTAAAAGTATAGGTTTACATACTGTTGGATCTATTTACGGTGCAGCCAAACAAACACACATTGTTTTAAGAAATTAAATGAACTTTTCAACCTTGGATTGGACAGCAGCATAAACAAGATCATGGCAACCCTATTCTCACACATATGTAGAGAGTAAAAGTAAACAGGGAGGCAAATATCAGTGACAAAACATTACACACAGTGACGAAGAATTACATGCATTCAGCCTTCACACTGGTTTTGTTTCTATAGATACAGCAAACATACTGTCTGTTTCTTATTTGTTTTTGTCGTCTTTTATACAGTAATTTGTTATGTAAAGGTGCATATATTATTCATACATTATTACTGCCCTTGTGGGTTCTTTTGTTCAGATTTTTGGAGGATTCATGTCATGTTTCTTATTTTAACATGAAATGGTTCTCTATGTCTCTAATATATATGGAAGAGTGATTAATAGATGATTAATGGGGCACTCCAAACACCAAACGTGGTAGTAGATACAGAATTAGGATGAACATCTATACTATAATTCTGGAAAACATGCAAACAATTAGACAGAGGTACTGTATGCACCTACGTGCTGTACACAGATCTGCAGTCAGCCATTATTCAGCTGTACAGCCCTCTTGACAGCAGTTTCAGGAGAGGCTGCTCTGAGGGCTCCAGGAGAGGCTATTATTAAGCAGCAGCCCAGTGCCTGTTCTTGAGCAACAATAAAAATTCCTTTTCTTTAATTAACTTTTATGGCCGGCGAAGAGGACACGCTGACACCTGTCTTGTGCAGCACCACCGATTATTTCTCCTTCCACATCTGCGCATGTGGTGTAAGTACAGTATATGTGTGTGTGGGTTTTTTTTTTTTTTTTGCTTGACAGCAATGCAGCAACATCTCAAAACATGGGCTTTTCCCTTCAATGCCCCTGAGGTAAAAATAAATAAATAAATAACAGCAACAGCATAACAGCATTATATCAGAAGCAATAATCTATATAATTAGAAATAATACAGATGCATACACTATCACTGTTCCACACACACACACTCACAGTTTGCCAGGGATGAGACAAATTGGATCATCTAAAAATAGAAATGCATTTCAAAAGCACCAGCAAAGTTTAGCAGCAGCTAGAAAAGTCCTAGATCTACAGGGATTTTAATTAGTGCTGCTCAGTCAACAGCATAGCAACCTACTTCCTTCTTACTAATAAACAAAGCCAGACTTCTTTTCATCATGAACTAAAACACATAGCTGGTGCTGATAGGAACAACTACTCTTTCTCTGCTTAGTTTCATCTCCTGCATCTTGTCTTGCATGGCATGATAAAAGAAATGTTGTAGAAAGGCAGAAATTAAACCTGTGACAGATTTCAAGACTGGGCCTGAAAGAAAAAAAATATTCTACCCAGTATTTGAAGAAGGTAGAGTTTACACCAAAATCTGACAAAGTAGTTATTTTTCCAATAAGTGAATTTAAAAGATGTCTGTGTTGTGAAATTACATAGGTAAGGGTTACTTGACAGTTTTATGAATTTTACTGACGGTATAAATATTGTTCTTTCTTCCCTCAATGTACAATAATGTTAGTATAATTTTTGAAAAAGATGCATTCACTGGACTGAGGTTTGTGCTCTATGTGTTGTGCAGAAAAGTGCAGGATGCATAGCAAGTGGAGAGCTGATCTTTAAGGATTGGTATCAACACAATCCAGGTATATCTTAATGAATCTATATCTAAAAGCTAAAATAAAGTCAAATTCTGAACCTTTGACTAGTGCACTTTGTGTTTTGTCCACCTCTGCCAATAGTTTTGATAGCCTACAGTGCAAGCATTTCTCTGCACATGCAAGTAAAAATTAGAGAGGGAGAATGTAAAAAATGTTTTGGGTGCATTGGTGAGTGATTGAGTTCAGACTAGAGCCCTGCACTCTCACGGGAGTCCCGCGGGACTCGATGCAAAGTAGTGAGGCGTGGGACAAATATTGAAAGCTCATTGCGGGCGCGGGCGGGTGGTGATAAGCTGCAGTCCCGCAAACTAAAAACATGTATAAAATAAAATGTATAAATGATTAATTTATCTCTATCATATATGATTTGTGCTGAATATTTTATTTGGCATTAATAAAAACATTTTAAGATGCCTAAATTTGCAGATGTGGTCTAATCTCGCATACGTTTCAGACAATTCATTTCCGCTCTTCCGTGTTTGAGATCATGGCAGAAACGCCTGGCACCGCACACCCTCGCTACATGCGCTAGGTGAAGGATCGGTCTGTGGAGAGCTCAGCTAAGCTCAGTGTGTTTAATTTCCCAAACCAATGAAAAGAACTTTCGTGAGAAATAATGTCCGCATCTTGCTGGATTTGCGGGCGGGAGCGGGACAAAATATGGCAGGCGTAGGCGGGAGCGGGACTGAAAATCATAATTTGTGGGAGCGGGCAGGAGCGGGACTGAAAATTCTGTCCCGCGCAGACCTCTAGTTCAGACACTAAGGTTGGAAAAATGGATTCCCTAAAGTCTGATGCTAACGTGTTATTTCTCCGCTCTCTTCCTTATTAGAAAAGACCAATGTTGAAATGATTCAGGGAGCAGCTTCTTATTTTTAGCCGTTGACCGTTGCTTTCACTGGGTAAAATGACATCACTGTCACTCATTAATCTTTCATGAATAACTAGAGTAAGTTTAACTTGTGTGTTGTCTGGTTTGTGTGCTATCTGTTATTTGTGAGTGAAGAAACCCCACTTTGAGTTTTTTTCTCATTCTTACAGTATCAAGACAGTTAGACAGATAGAGCTATTATTTCAATGTGTCACATATTTTAGCATTTAACATTTAGGCAATGGATCCCATTTCATTTTTTCTTGGAGCTCTCCCTACACACACACAAAAGAATGAATGATAATTTTGCTAAGTGATATAATTTAATTTGGATTAGTTTCATGATGTCATTAGCTAGCTTCTCGCCACAAATGACACATTCTGGTCATGACCCCTCCTGTCCTACAATAAAAAACAACAAAAAAAGAGAACTCTCCAGAAACAGTCATTGTGTCTTTTTCGGTCCTGCTGTCACCAGCACGTCCATCATTCATTAAATAATTTTGCTCTCACTGTAGGGATGCACTGATGTGCTTTTTTCACCTCTGATACCGATATCAGAGGTTTAGTATCGGCTGAAAATGATTTTAACATCCAACACAAAAAGTGGAAATTTTTCACCTCTTTCCTTCATCTCCTTCAAAGTTAGCTGCTTCATACTGCCTCCATTTTGTTTACTCAGTTAAACGAACTCTCTGGCTTGAAATTTCTGTAGGGGCTTAATTAAGATGGTTGTGTTATTATTATTATTATTATTTTTAATTTTAGAAACTTTATTAATCACGCTGAACATGAAATTACTTCTCTGCATTTAACCCATCCATGCTGACACCTGTTGGAACACACACATGCACAGGGTCACACACTCAAATTGGCAGATGCCAGATATACTGATATACTGATACTACTATACTGATAAACTGATGATAAATACTGATACAAAAACAATTGGACAACCCACTCTACCACTGAGCCACAGTCGCCTGGATATAACGGGTTATAAATTGAAGTTTTACCACCGCCCCTCGGAACATTTACTGCACAGGTATTGCAAGTAGCTGTAGAGTTTGTTGGTTGAGGTAGTGTGAAAACGTTCCAGATAGCTGATCCTTTCGCTCGCTCCATTTTGAAAACAATGTGGGCTTCTGCACGGCATGTTGCTTGCGTATAACGTCACTTACAGCACACAGCATAGAATTAGACTGAATAGATCGGCCGATATGGATCAGCCCATTGTCACCAATACCCGATCTAGAATTTTCTATATCGGGACCGATACCAACATCATACCGGTGCATCTCTATCTGACTGCAGGAACAATTAAGATGTGCTTGCTATCTGACCTGAAACTGACTGAGAATGGAGGTCACATAGTAGGCTGCTATTTTTAAAGAGTGAGGACACAAACATGTTTTAAATAGTTATATATACAGTCATAACGTTGTGTAAAGTATCGATAAAGTGTGTATTGTGATTTTATTTAACGTGTCATGCAAATCTAATTTTGATTTTGAACTAACAAAGCCTTGTGAATCCTCTGATCTTTAATGCCTCACTGAGGGGGATGTGGACCCCACACTGGGAACCACTGATTTAGGGGAGTATAAATATCAGATCAGAGTCAGTATTGGAAGTTATCCGATATCAAAGGCTATTAATCTTGATCAGTGCACACCTAGTAGCAAGTATGTAGCAGTGGCCACATGCTATTGACCAACTATTTTAACAGAAAAGTTGAGTACTGTACTAAAAATCTCAACATTAGGGCGGCCTGGATTACAACTACGAGTACATAACTCCAAATTGTACCCATAAACCGCAGTAGCTGCCATCCACAGAACTCTCATATTCTAGACACTAAACATACTGCAAGTCAAAGTAAAGGTGGCATAAAGGTGCATCTTGGTGGCTGAGCTGGCTGTGGAATAGGCTATATAATAAGACTGTGATATGACCCTTGTTGTATGTCCTCCCTCATTTTTTCTCCAATATTCACATCACTCTACACTGCCAAATGTCTAATACCAAATGATGAGCCTTTAGTAATAAAAAGAACAACAGCTAAAAAAAAAAAAAAAAAAACACACTGCCATCTTCTTCAATCAATCTGTCTTTGAGCTCATCTTTATTGCTGTACTTACATACCAAGAGCTACACTCTCAAAAGCTTGCAGTAAAATCTCTCATCTGATACACTTCTCAACAACCTTGGGGTTACAGACAGCCACAAAACACAAGAACCTACGCCTTTATAGAATTTCACCTAACACCAGCAAGAATAATCAGCAAACTATTTAACTGAGGTTGCTGAATATTAGCATTCTGGGAGGCTATTAAAAGTGTCCTTGTAATGTGGACCTCAGAAGTTTTGTGAGGATGTGAGGAAGAGAGGCGGTGAGTCCTTGATTGATAGCCAAGGATGAGTGATGAGAGCTGTGAGCTGCAATAATATCCTTCAGAGCCAGGCACGCTGCAGGAGCCAACCACAGCATTGTAAACATTTCACTGCATCCCAACATGCTTTACTGCCTCTAAAGGAAAGGAGATGTACATTTACCAAAGCAAGATACTGCCAAGGCTCATTACCATTGCAACAACACATCCCCATATTGGCACACTCAGGCACAAACTTTAGATGGACCTTAATATCCCAGATTATCATATGCACACAGACTTACCCAGTGTATGATGGGCAAACATGCACACACACATAGTGCATCTTAGCCGTTTGAAAAATTAAATGCATGTCACATGATAAATATCAAGCCCTCTAAAAACAGGATCAACTATTCTCTGAGATCTCTCCATGAAGTTTTACTTCATAGCTGACTTCTGTTTAAGTTGTCACGACACCACAATTTTAAACTACAGTACAATGCAAGTATAAAACAATGATACTCAGTGCCTCTTTCACTCTTTGCTGATACAGAAGATTCATTAAACACACTGATGACCAGTTGCAAGGATAACTGGGGTGGATTTTATATTTTATTTAAATAAATTACCCTATTTATGGTAGATGTACTGCAGACTACATCCTCAGGACACCCTTGACCAACCACACATGATTATTTGTTACTGTTTGGTCGGTAAGGTTCATGTTGGAAAGTCAATTCTTTTATTTAAAGCAAGATTATGCATCAATTTGCCCATTTTGATGCTACACTGACTTGTAAATGGTGCTTCTGTCAGTCTCATTCTGCTCCCTGAATGCGAGCTCTCGCACTATGTAACTTGAACAGTCGATTGTTGTTAGGTCTGATCTCCAGCAAGTAAGTGTGTATAGCCTTACAGCACTAAGTCACAGGCCAATAACTGTGTCACTGACTTTGGTGACTCATTTTGGAATTGGACACATCATTTGGAGAAAAAGTTTTCTGGTTTTCCCTCTAATGTCCTCCAGCTGCTTTGCCTCAACTCTGATTTATAAAGATTTCTGATTAACAGAGAGGCTTTGCTTATTGCTAAAATAACTCCAATAGTAGCTGCCTATTACTAGTAAGCATTGATTTTGAGCTTAGACCATGAGGGAGTCTTTACACTGCTAGCACAGGAGCCTATGTACATATTCTGCTGAGGGGTCATCGTACTGCACATATAATCAGATCTATTTTGGCTAGTAAAATTCTAGTAGAACAATGTAGGACCCTTTAGCTGTCCCAATACATGACATTTCCAGGACTGGCCCATGAACCATCAGGAAAAGCACAGGTAATGACGTTAGCTTCTTGGCTAATGCTACCTTAGATGTCTGTCTTGGCTTTTTCCACACAGCAGATCACAGCAAATCCAAGCGCACACTTTATGCATGTCACTTTGAGTTATGTGTCATGAGTTATGGTTAAATCTAAGCAGTCTTTCAAACAGGCTGCCATAATGAAGAGTGTGTGCTTGCACATTAAGGCCCATTTCAGATGTTCAAAGAATGATGAGCAAACCAAAATATTATTACTAACAACAAATGACTGTGAGCAAGATACACATAACATGTAATCTAAAATCAGACAGCTTTGTGGGAAGCCATGTTATTGAAATTCCCAAATCTTTCCTTGTTTCAGAAATGCTTCATGGAATTAGTCCAGTTCTAGATACTTCTATCATCACAAAGTGCCCCTTCACAGGTAAAGGATCTGACACTATTCATACACAACGTTTCTTTCAGTATGAGAGTCTATCGTGCCAATACGCTTCAGTGACACAAACATGCTATCACAATAGCTAATATCTATTACTTTCACATACAGGGCATACATTTTAAAACACCAATTTAATAACCAATACATTTTGGTAGTGCATCAGTTGTTGTGGATAAACTATCATCGTAGTTAGCTTAGCCAGTTTAGGAAGGATAGTCAAGTGTCATTTGTCCACTGTACTTAGTCTAGTGCTACAGTGCTTGATCTCTACTACAACGTGCCTTCATCTGTGCATGTTAGTTAATCCACTGTGTTCCCTCGTACAAATGAACACAAGTTGCTCAGGAATGGACTAATTTCACAGAAGACATTTTGCCTCAAAGCAGGAATAACACAGGTAACAACAGCTCAGTTCCATTAAGTGTCCCCGTCACTTTGACAGTGAACCAGCATGCACAATAGGAGGACCTCCCCTAAGGCAAAAGCAGCTCTCATTAATACAACTGTAAGTTTCCTGCTATGACTGAATTACTGATTTGTTTGTTATTTTATTATTTCTTGACAATATGCCAGTGTTTCAGTGCCTTACCTGTTATCTTAACAATTATGACCAATGAACTAGAGTTAACAAGATAAATGACACAAATGGTATTTTCTAGTTTCTTTCCCTGCTGTACTGAAAATATAGCAAACTGTGGCCCTAAAACTGAAGTACACACCGACCTGTGTCCTTTGTGGACTGTTATAACCCTAATATTTTTGGAGCTGGTCTGGAAACCAGATCCAGTGCAATCAATAGAGGTCAGTACAAGCCATGAAGCCACTACTTTGCCCAAAACACGTAATATTAAATTCACAAAAACAATAAGCGACAAGCATTAACATGCCTCTAAAATAAGCGTTTGTTATTACAAGATTTTTGGAACTATTATTGAGTCTAACTATAAAAAGCTTGTTTTTGTCAACGATTACACAGATTTTAAGAGTCGTTCAGTAAGACTTTAACATTAGTAACTTTAGCCAGTAATAACATTCATAGTAAAATTCCAAGACACAGCTAGTATTTACAGTCAGGAGCAATCTGAGTTGGAGTGAAGCACTGGACACAGTTTCCATTTACAGCAATAAGGAACTCTTTAATGACAGAATGTTGTGCTATTGGCATTGCTCAATGGCTAACCTACTATCCCTGAATTACTTTGGATCAAGGGACTTGTGGCACGGAGACAGCATGGAACCATCAGGATGAAAAACTACAGCCCAAAAGGCAGGGGTTGGCACTGCGCCTGAACCCTGTGAATTGTATGAGAGGTGTATGGACAGACAGACAGAAAGAAAAGAGAAAGAGCAGAGATTGTAGATAAATAAAGAGGAGTGGAATGAAAGCGAGAAGGAGGGAAAAGGGGGTAAGGGATGGAGAAGAGAAATTAGGTTGTTATGTATATTGCTGGCAATTCAAACACGCACATTCCATCTGAGATCCCATCAGCTGTCAAATTGGGAAAGCGATGGGGATGTGAGAGCGGCAAGAATCTCAACAAGGCCTGAACTTGGCGCACCACTGAGACCTAATCAAAACACAATCACGTTCACTGCCAGAACAGACGTACACAGGCCTGCACCCATACACTCATTCTCTCCACTCACATTCACACTCAAGCAAACTCCTAGTCACTCCCTCTCTTTTTCACACAAACACTGTTAAACAAATGTACACATAATCATGCACACACTCACAGAAAAACATTAACTTTCAGTCACACATGGGCAAACACATTCTGTCCCATGCAATCACACTTCGGCCTGTTTCAAACTATCCACTGCTCCAAGGCAGAGAGATGATGTATAAAACTGCCCAGTTAAATACAGACTCTTATCTCTCGCTATGACCCGTGACTTGGGTTTATCTCCATTATGCAGTGGTTCATTTCAAAAGCTTCACCTCTGTTGGAGGTTATTGGTATGGAAGACACAGACAGGAACCGTGGTTGCATATAGGGATCAGCTCAAATGCTTCTCCAACTGAGGTTAGCCTTCCTCCCTAATGCCCTGGACCCCTGGACGGTCTATCTGCAGCCTTAGTCCAGCCCAGAGTCCACTCACTCAGGTGTGACGGCATCACGGCTGACCAGCTCCCAGGTCAGCATTCTCAACGCTAATCCACACAGATAGGCCAAATGCTGACCACTAGCAAATAATTGCTTGCAGTTGGTTCTGCCAAAGCCACTCTAATGTGGGAACAGGTGTTTGGATGTAAAAATAGTATTTTTCTTCCCTTGTGATTTGTTCAGTTCTGCTAAACTAAGAGATTCTTCTGGGTAGATGTCACTGATAAGATTAGGTCTGTTACGGTTGGTGCAGTATTTGTGATAATGTTCCAGCAACACGAATATTGAATGTTTATTTTTCTATCCTATCCAGGAGCCAAAGAATCTTACTGTGTGCCAAGTGCACAAATATGTCGGCTTCATTGGGGAAGAAGTACTGACTTTGAAGCATTTTCCTATTTACTACCTTCCATTGAATTTGGCACCCTTTCCTGAGAGAACAAAAAAGGTGAGTTGCTGAGGCTCAGCTGTGTCAAGAGCCCTATCAAACACTCTTGACTTCAGCTGCAAGAGAGCAGACAATGGAGAAGCACACTAAAGATAAACCGATGACATGATAGTGATGCACAACAAACTCTATAATACAGAAATCCCATAAATAAAACAGAATACAGTATGCCCTTACAAAAAGAAAGCAAACAAATGCCTCTTCCTCTCAAAATGATTTACATTGCTGTAGTTATATTGATAAGTGGATCTGTCAGATAGTGCAGAAAAGTCAACCCAGTTACATTAAAAACAGACATCTTGTGGGAGGTTTGTGTAGGGTGTTAGGAGTTTGGCACTCTTGCAGATGGATTACATATCAATGAGACACACTTTAAGATACCACTGGAAATCTTTGCCACTAAAACCGGGGTTAGAGCTACAATGTAAAGCACTAGTCCATTCATTAACACTGTGTTCACTGGGCAAGCAAAGGTCAACTAAATGCATAGACTTCTTATCAACATTACTAACAGATCGTCAGTATGACGGGCTTCCAGAACAGGCAGTCTGCCAAGTTAAGAGAATGATCTCTGTACTTCCTTCTCGGCGAGGGTCATTCTTAAGCAAAGGATGAATGCTGGAGTCACCCATAGGCTTTCAGGGGTCCTGCGGGGCCAAAGAGCAGACTGGTGACACAAGGGAATGAGAGGAAGAAGAAATGAAGAAAGAATATTTTGTCCAGAGAAAAGAACAGTGAATCTTTAGCACATACACACTTAGCTGTCCTTTTGAAAAGGATTATGGGGTTTAGGTGCTATAGTGGAGCTGCAGATGTGCGACTTCACAGACAGAGGCCCAAAGCTTGGTATCAACTTAACACTGACACACCACACCACGGCTTCAGAGATTACAGGGGGCGAGCTGTGCCATTTCTGACACAAAGTGCAGTGTTGCAGACTTTAACACTTCTCTTTCTCTTCATTTATTTTCCTCTCATCTACTCTTGTCTCCTTTGCAGTCTCTTTCTGCCAAGTGGCACAGAGGAGAAAGAGCCCAATGCCTGTGTCTGCTTACTGGGGCAAGTGAACATTTGAAATGACAGAAGGTGACGTTGGCTTGAGTGCTGGAGAAGATGCCTCAGAGCTAAGTGAAGGACCATTAGGGAGACGGTGATAAGATGCATGCATGTAGACAGGGCTACAGAGTGTTCACCTTGAATAGTCTGGTGTCATCTGCCGAGGAGGGCTATCACACAGTGAGAGCACAGCATCAAACTCCAATCAAATTCCATCGCACCTGACAGCAAAATCAAACTGATGCCTACAAATACGCAGAAAGGTGCTATGACCTCCACATCCCGTTATTATTCATGCACAGTGACTAGCTATTACTTTGATGCCTTCTCACTTCGGTTGGCATTCCTGTATTGGTCACCTAAGCAAAAAGCTTTCAAGAGCTACAGTAACACTGATGAACTGAAGGCTTCTTGTCAAAGAAGACACTTTTGGTAAAAACAAAGCATAAGAGACGAGGCATATAGCGATATGATAATGCAAACGTCACAACTTCACAGCTCAGGCACATAGCTGGTTAGTTACCCACAGAGTTACAGCAACATGGATTCTTATATAATTGAATAAATTGTCCTTTTCTGTTCCTGTGTGTAAAGTAAGTAGTAGTAATAACTAAAGCATCAAATTTAAGCTATGTCTTTTATACAGTAAGTATGTACATTAGTAGTGTGGTTGCTGTGTTTGCCAAAGCCTGGACTACAGAAAGAAATTTCCCTCTGGGATACAACAATAAATACAATAATAGTTTACTGTGTATGTACTAAAGAATTAGAAAATACAGTATGAATTGTATGAACACAGAAACAGTTGGTTAAAGAATTACTTCACTACAGTTGTTTATAACTTAATGTCATGTCTACTGTATGTGTACGTGTTTGGCTACAGCTTCTGGAATAAAAGTGAGTGAGTGGTGAAATATTGCACAAGCATGTTCCTTTCTTAGGAAGTTAACCTTGGGCATGTGTAACCTTGTTAGCCACACCAGTGCAGGGATAAAGAATCAGGCAGCAAATGGCCTTAGTTTGTCCCTCATGGATCAAACACATATGTGCACGCATACACACACACACACACACACACACACACACACACACACACACACACACACACACACACACACAAGCACGCACTCTCTCTCTCTTTCCTGCATCTTGTCTCTTCCTACCACTGTTTGCAGAGTTGGAAATTTCTTAAATAATTTATGCTGTTAATAACCAGCTCCGTCCCTGTGGTACAGAGCAGTCCTGTTCAAACATAGCTACGCATGCGTGTCACTGTGTGTGTGTGTGTGTGTCTGCACAGCATCGTGAAAATGGGACAGTGTTTGAACAGCGAGGTGAAGGTGTACGTATGAATGTGTATGTGATTGCAGTGTGAGTTATCACAGACTAGGCAGAATTGACTGATGTGATAGTTGAGGGTGGTTATAGGATGGGCTCCTATGTCAACATTGGGGAAACCACAGATTTCTTCCAACAGTGTAGGAGCTGAAGGTCACACTTAAACTATCCTAGTAAGCACAAGGTAGAGGAAACAGCACATTGTAACTGAATGCTAACCTAATTTTGTTGTACTACAACAACAATTTTGTTGTACTACAACAAAATAACTACTGTATAGGTGTAATCATGCACACAAACACACACATAGACCCTAGCCTAACAATACACACACAAAACACATGGTCTAGCAGTAAAAAGCAAATGAAAGAGGAGAAAACACAAATTTATGGTGCCATAAAAACAATCAACCATAAAAACCATTCTCAGAAAAAAGTCCTAATAAGGAAGGTATTTAATGAGTATCTCATCATCAACACCAGATGACAATCATACCTGTCTTTCTTCTCTTTGTTACTTTGTTAGAGTCTGCCTGCCTCAGCTTACCATTTTTTCAGCCTGTCTGTCTGTTTTTCAAGATGGGAGGTGCAAGAAAGAGGCGGGGCATACTCTCAGCAAGGATGACCTTGGCAAAAGTCTGATGATTTGAAGCGAGCGGCAATATCAATAATAATGGAGAAATTAATAAGCTGGTGCATTGGCCTGAGGGTTAGACTGTGGGGGGTGGAGTTGGTGGGGGGACAGTTTCAGGCTATAATCGTCAGGTGGGGGGGGGGGGGCGCACATGGATGGAGGATGGCAGGAAAGAGAGAAGGGAGAAAGAAAGGGTGGGTGGGTGGTGTGGAAAAGGGGGTGGTAAGTGCACGATTTCCTTAGCAGCAGTGTGGTGCTGCAGTCCATGCTGTCACACGTCAAAGAGGGAGCAAATCAAAGGCAGCTCTTTTGATGAATATAAAACAGAGAGTCCTGCTGAGAAGCACTCTCCCTCCCTCCCTCCCTTTCTAATCACAGAGCCGCAGAGGCGGCGGGCTGCACCAATCCCCCCAGCCCAGCACAAAATGAAAGGAGAGCAGAAACAAGGAGAAGGGGACAGAGAGCACACACGATCACAACAAAGGCTGCTTTATAATAGCAATAAACATT
Organism: Protonibea diacanthus; assembly: GCA_028641955.1. Taxonomy (NCBI): domain Eukaryota; kingdom Metazoa; phylum Chordata; class Actinopteri; family Sciaenidae; genus Protonibea; species Protonibea diacanthus. The sequence goes on along the minus strand of CM053976.1, from coordinate 23,051,771 downwards.
TGTCCTCTCGAGACATCTGCACAGAATGATGGGTGCGGTGTGGCAAGATGTGAGAGAAGATGGAATGGCATGAACACATTTTTACCCCCCACCCAAGCCTGAAAAAGGTTCAGCTCCTATCTCTATAGTAAGTATGGCACATGCATTTTGTCTGTAAACAAGAAACAGTCCTCTACTCTACCACACACTGAAGCATGTTGCCTAGCTTGCAGGGTTGTGATAAAATATCTAATATTTCCCTCGAGATGCACAAAAACAGCATTACCTTATGGACATAAGTCTAATTAAACCCATGCCTCAGAGAAGCTGAAGTGCTGACTGTGCTTCTGTGAATTCATAACATCCCCTTTCCCCAACTCTGAAATGCTATTCAGGTAAGATTATCACCCAGTGCCATTTGCTTGTTCTCTTTTACAGACTGGAACAAAGACACAGGTGCTTTTAACAAGGATTATACATGTGTTGTCAGTATATCTGAAAAAAGAAATCTGTATTAAGAGTGAAGACCAATAACAACCCCTTTGACATGGGATTTAATGCGATATAGAGCACATCTCTCCCTCTTTGTCATTGTTACCCAAAAGTTTCCGGGCAGCAGGCCAACACAATCCACCCTCTTTTACATCCTTCACTTCTTTATTTATCTTAGAAGCTTTTATTTCTAATACTAAATTCAGATATTGACATATTTTTTATCACCAAAATAAGTTGTCTTTCTTTATTTTCATGTTTCAATTAATCATTGCCAAACTACTCTGGCTGAAGGTTATACATGCTGATTATACCATTTACATTATCAGAAAAGTAGCAAAAAACACTGGATCAGTCACTACAACCCACATGACAATGACTAGGGCACCACAGCAGCTTACGTTCAGTCCAGTCCAGTCCTAACAGCATTGTCATCACTGTATTCAACCAGAGCTCAGCTGCTGCAGCACAGTCTGGCCTCTCCTCCCCTGGGCAGTGCTCCTCTACTGCTCCCCAGGCAACATTTGTGTGTGACACCAAAGCCCACTCCCACCCAAGAAAGTGACACATGCATGGGTGTCGCTGCCGTTTCACCTCCTGCCTGCTGAAGTATGAGGCAATTTCCTGCGAGTGGTGCATGGTGAGAGAGAGCGGGAGGCTCGGCACAGCCCAGCTCTGCTGCTCTCTTTGATACTGTCAAGGAAGAGTAATGGCTCTCTGCAGCAACAGCCACCACCAAACTAATGTAGTGTGACTTTGGTTCTCCTTTCCAATGCATTACCACCATAGTGAGTAAGAAGGGGATGGCAAGAAGACAGTCAAACTGTGAAGAATGTGGGAGGAAGGATAGGTCTACACAAGGAAAGACAGAATTCTTCACAGTTGGCATTCAATTTCATTAACTTCCAAATAAACTGAGACATGACAGGAATGTTCCTGTAATCGGAAGACATTTGTGCAGTTGCCCAACTCTTACCAACCATACAGGATGCTACTGAGACTGTAGGCCTACCAGGAAATGCTGCATAAGCAAAAGCCAGCACAGCTCTAACTAATCTTTACAATGATTTCAAGGTCACAGTGCTTTAGTACACAGAGAGAGCAGCTTATCACTGGGAGGACCTCATCTAATTGGGCAATGCACTATCTCAGCAGCTATTACAGTCTTGTTCATTGTGCCTGACCTTGCAAATTTAATAAGCATAGAATAAAAAGTTGTCTCATCATTTTTGCACATTTTTTTGCACAATTTCCATATTAAAAAGGCAAAGAAAGCTGCTGTATTTGCAGACCTGCATACCTCTCTGGTTGAACTCTTGCCCTTATTTCAGTTAGAGATGTAATTGCAATCAAACCCATCTAGAAATTATACTGTAATTATGCAGAATTAGAAGCTGATTCAAATTGCACAATATTACAATTCATTAGAGATAATTGAATACCATGGTCTTTAGGCCGACTGCCAGTTGTGTGGAGATGTCAAGAGATAGTGGTTCTTCTGTGAAGCCTAAGGGCTTGTGGTTGTTATAGAAGGACAGACTGCCATTCTACTTGGCTTTGGCTCCCACACTGAGTCTAACATGTGCCATCATTAAAAACCCATTTAACAGACAGGCTTTCAAAAAGCCCCAACACTGAGCCAGAGCAATTACATCTGTGGCCAGTAGCAACATAACTGTGTGACTTAGGCATAAAAACACAGACAAAGTGATTATGAGCAGTTTAAGAAACTTGTGCGCCACACATATCGATTCATTAAATTATTGCACAGCCTAGCTTTAGTTTTTTATCCTTATGTGTACATTTGTTGGGAAATGAGTTTCCAGTCAGCATACAGTAATAACTGTCCTACAGAAAGCATATTAGACAGAAGTAATGTATGTGAGTTATCTCAGGAAATATTTGTATAAAAATAAAACTAAATTAAGGAAAAGACCAATTTAGAAACACATCAAAATTACAATTAAATGTTCCTGTTTTCTTTTTTAAAGATATTTTTTGGCCTTTTTAGCTTTATTTGACAGAGACAGCTTGAAGAGTGACAGGAAATGTGGGGAGAGAGAGATAGGGAATGACATGTAAGAGCCACAGGTCGGATTCGAACCGCGGGCCGCCACGACAGGAACTGAGCCTTTGTATGTGGGGCGGATGCTCTACCAACTGAGCTAAATGACACCCCAATGTTCCTGTTTTCTGAAAAGAGAAAACATGAACAAAGAGGCTTCAGCTATATTCTATTCTGTATATAGTACTTCCATAATAAATAATCATCATAACAGTAAATAAAACACACTTAGGAGCTTTCCACTAATACACAATCTCAGAGGTTAGAGCGTTTTTACACAAACAGAATGAATGGACATGAGTTTAACTCACTGAGTCACAGTTTCTTCTTAATGCTGTCCATGGTGCTGAATACATTTCAAAGTAACCTGGCATATTTCATCTGTAAGCCATGTTGTATTTTAAAAGCTACTACACTAAGAAGAAATGAAGCAAATAACACAATAGAAGTCATGTTGATCTGTTTTCAATGTAGTGAATTCCCAGAACCCACATTTGGTCATTTAAGTGGGTCTCTAATAAAGTTTGTGTTTTTCCACAAATTGTAGTATTAACTCATATTTGATGTTATATGGATATAATTATGGTTATATACATGTATGTTGAAAATGTTCATTAGAATATTATATTATTATATTACAGACCTGCTGTCTTTTTGACTCACAAGTCATGAACATTTATTATTTCAAAGCCATATTTCCCCTCTTTGGCTTAGGACAGGCTGTTTTGAGTACTGTTCCAGTTCTACTTGAATGAAAAAGTTAAAGGTCCACATCTTGGCCTGTTAAATGTTTTTCTTCTACCACCACACCAAATTCCTTTCTAAGAATGTAACATTTAAGAGTTGTTGTTTTTTTTTTTACATGCCAATGTAGCCTCGCCTAAGAATATTTATGAGTTACTTTTCAAAATCCAGATGAACCATTCTTCACATCAATATAAATTAAATAAAAAAAAAAGAAAGAACATTTGTCTTTTTCAAGGCTTGTTGGCCTGTTATTTCCTTCCAAAACTGTGGTGAGTAACACCAGGAGCAAATGCCAGGAGTTGAGTTTTCATTAAAACGCAATCATGACTGGTGTGTTAACTGCATGCCAAATTAATCCAAGCATACCAGGCCAAATTACAAATCTCCTAAATTACCATATGACCAGTTGCTGACAAAGAACATAGCATTTAAAAGGATATTTTTAAAACAAAGCCTGACACAGTTTTCACTCTGTATGTAACACACCATGCCTGCTTCATATCACTTCAGGCAAACTTCACAGAGCACACAACCGCAATCTGTTTAACCCAAAAACTCTCTTTAAAGTTTACATTATATAATTTTCATATTAATATACTATATTCTAAAATTTAACTAATGAACCCCTTTTTTCTGGCTTCAGTCATTATCAGGATAGTCTTTAAAATCGCTATTGATCAATATTAATATGGCCATATCGTCCATCCCTATGTACTTAACTGAGATGTACATGAATGTATATATGATTAAGAATCCAATTGACAACACCTTTCGAAAATAAGGTACTGTGCAGTTATCACTGTGGTGTCTTTGATGTATATTTATAACTGCAGCATAGTTCTGTAATATATAATCTCTAAAAACTTTGGTTTCAACAATCCATGTGGAGAGCAAAAGAAACAGCTGTAATCTCTGAACCCAGCGACAATGATTCAGCTTTTATTAACTTTTTTAAGTTATCTGCATTCATATGCAGATACATTCATTTACAGAGATTAACAGGATTGTGACATTACCACCTATGAAGTTGCAGAGACAGTCTTGGGTTGTCTGTTATCTGTTTTCTGGATATCCCCTGACTACAACGAAAGCCCAGAAACATTGGCCTTTGGCCCCCAAAGACTAAATCATCACCAGGCGATGGCTGATAGGTTCTGAGATTGTGTTAACATATAAATGAAATGATGATGAAGTTTTGTTGTTAGAAAGAAATGTCCAATATGTATTGTCATATGTGTTGTTCATGTCACACACTGTGTGTCAGATGGATATACAATATGATGTTTTATTGGTTTATTACGACCTAATAATCTGTATGAGCATCTGTTGAAAGACAAGACAACTTGTTGATGCAAATGGATACATCCTGAATGATTACATAGGCTGAACTGGTTGAAATCAATGTGGAGAGGAGAAAAAGAGACATATAGAGGCAGAAAGAAATAGAAATAGAACGCAAAAGTAAGGTGGATGAGGGGAGTCTGACAAGGCAGGGGTTGTCTGGAGCCTGTGGCCTGGGGCAGTGCATGGAGAGAGATGAGCTGGTGTGCACACTGCAGGGTATCATCTGAGAATGGTTGGGCTCCTATAACAACTACTGAGGCTAGGTTTGTAGCACAGTGGGTCACAACGTACTAGTGTCTGGCATGTTTATGTGTGTGTGTGTGAATGATGCATTTCAAAAAAATAGTGATGAAATGCAAGACAGCAGAGAAATGAAACAAAGGAACGTCTAACAGAATAAATAAAACAGACCTAAGGTTTTGAATGAAACATTTACTAACACACCTTTGCCAGTGCTGGGTGTGCGTGTTCCTAAGATCCCTTCACTATGAACTGTGGGGTAAATGTCTTCAGCTAAAGGCAGCCCTCCCAGTATCTTCAAACAGGCTCTTTGAACACACAGTACTGTTTTCCCATATGAAGACAATCTCTGTGTCTTGCCCTTTGCCAAGGCCTCCCACCCACACTTTATTTGTTCATTGTTGACTTATGCGCACTGTGACCTGGCCGCATGTATACCTGTGCTTCTCTTTATCTCCAACCTCCCTGAGGATAGCTTAGTAAAGCCCTGCTTTCACTGTACAATATCCAAATTTGAGGGGGTTTGTGTTTCTAAAGGGGCTATTATACTATGTTCATTATTTCTGACCTGATACTAGCCACAGCAGGCCCAGCACACTGCTTGAACTGGGTGTTCTAGTTCTTCCTAAACCTCAGCATTAAGTAGACTCTTTGATCTCTCTCCACTTTGACAAAGCAGCACCACCAGGCCTCCTAAATGAACCACTCAGAACTCAAGCAGCAGGCAACAACATCAAGTAGAGCTAGGGAGAAAATATGCAGATCCACAAGGAACACACCAGAAAAAAAGAAGAAAAGATGAGAATACAGGGTCCTCAGTATAATTAACTACAATGGGCTGGAGGCAGATGTGTGACTCCAAAACATAAAAGAAAAGATTACTGCCAGTATTTTTCACAAATTGCTCTGAAAATTAGGAGTTTACTCAATAGAAGCAGAACATTTCATCTGTTAAAGGTTATTTGTTATCTCCAGGCACCCAGAAAGTACTTCAATTGTCTTGATCTTCACAGGTTTCAGTGCCAATCATTAGCATGCTAATCACAGATGGTTTTCCAGTACTACAATGAAGAAAGAAGCTCATGTAGAGAGCCTTTGTCATTGCAGGTCCTGAAAGATCTCTCTCCACTGTATGTGAGAAAAATAAGCTTTTTGAACTAAATTACAATACATTTTCTTAATAAGGCCTGCAAAAAGCATCTTGAAGCAGTGCAGGTGCTCCCTGAACTCACATAGGAGAGGCAAGCCCAAAGGCCTTTTTGATGCCATAATTCATCACAGGCACCTTTTAATAAGACCTCCAATTACAGACATGGGGTTGAATTTAGCCAGCATTTTTGCAGCTCAACACTGCCTTTGTCTTTCCAGGCTCAAAACAATAAAGCAGGTAAAACATATAACTTCTGAAAAATAACAATTTACTTCACACAACCAGTGTTTCAAGTATATGCACCATTTGTCCTGAGGAATACTGCTTTTGAATGAAATCTCGATTGATTATAACAAATAAATACATGGCTGATCTGAAACAATATACAAGGCATTGTGGTTCGGAAAAGAAGCAAACAATCTATTAACTAACTCTCTGCTACTCTCT